>SNQJ01S0043490.1:151088-167305 GCA_010110895.2 Picea sitchensis | reverse complement strand
GAGTTTATGTTTTCTTTTCAGGATAGTCTTTAGATAGGAATTAGCTTACCTGCACATACAATGTATCAGCTCGAAGTTTACCAACCCTGGTTTGACAATTTAGTGTTTCAGGTCATTTAAATCTTCAATTTAGCAGCCTGACACATTTGTCAAACCAAAGGGCATGACCAACCATTCAAAAAGGTGTTCCTTTGACTTGAAGGCGGTCTTCCATACATATGTCTATTCTATCGAGACCTGGCGGTAGCCAGACTTCAGATCAATCTTACTGAAGTATTTGGCCCCCGTGAGATGATCAAGGAGGTCGTCGATTCGGGGAATCGGGTACTAGTTTCTGACTGTGGTTTTATTCAGATCCCGGTAATCAATACAGAGTCGCCAGGTTCCATCTTTCTTCTATACCAGCACGATTGGGCTCCCGCAAGGTGAGGAGCTGGGATGGATGTGCCCCTTATGGAGAAGTTCTTGGATCTGTTTCTTGATCCCCTCATTCTCTAACAAAGAGCGGTGATAGACTGGCCCATTGGGAAGCAGTGCGTTGGGGTTCAGATCAATGGGGTGCTTGACCTAGCAATGCAGAGGTACCCCTGTAGGTGAGGAGAAAATATATGAGTATTCTTTCACGACCTTATCTACTTTCTTTTGTTGAGTGGAGAGGTCGGTCGTAGAGACCCTGGATGTGGCTGTAATCTTTCTCTTATTCTGAGAGCGAATCACGAAGAAGACAAACTTCCCCATCTGAGAGATGACCTTCCTACATTTCTTAGCAGAGATCAAGTAAATAGCACTAGGTTGGAATGCCTCGGGTATCCTATACAATTTCATGTTCAAAGTAATAATAACACTACGAGGCCTAGACTCATATACAGCATGATGTTTCCATAAATAAGGTTGGCCAAAAAGAACATCACAAACTTCGAGAGGATAAACATCACATAATACCTCATATTTGAAGGGCTTGATATCGTATGATAGTCGGCACTGTTGGCTGACGCAGAGATCGCTTCCTTGGCGGAGCCATCCAATGGTGTAGGGTTGTGGGTGTGGTGTTGTTAACAGGGAGAGCCGCTTGACGACCTCTGCTGAGATGAGGTTCTTCTAGCTACTGCTATCAACGATGAAGTGCAGCGGGGTGCCTTTTACCCACATTTGTGAATGGAAGAGGCACTCTCCTTCTTCTAGCTCATCTAGTTCACCAGGTTGGAGCTTGGTGGTAGCAACGGTGGCACTGGGTTCTGCGTCAATGATCCATATTCCCCTTTCTGGTTCTGGCTCAGAGTCAGAATCCACATTTGATTCAGAGGCTTTCACTTCAGCCACCAACAACTTCTTTGAGTGGTAGTCAGCAGTGTTATGCCAAGGGCTCTTATGGAAGTTGCACCACTTCCCAGTATCTTTCTTTGTCTTTCTGGTGTCCTTCTTTGCTTGTGGCTTGGACTGACTGTTTTGATATTGTCCATCTTTTCTCTGTCCTCTATTTTGTAGGTTGGGGCTGCCTTTTCTCAGCTTTTGTTGTGCGTGGTTCCTAGGCCCAAATTGTCGCGTCTTTTGTTTGAGTTTCTGCTCAATTTTGAAGGCATATCGATAGGCCGCGCCCAAGGATGAGATGTCCATAAATTCCATTTTGGTCTGGATGTATCTATGAAGAGAACCACGATACTTGAGCACTAAATGTAGCTCTGAATCTTTGATACCTAGCTTGGTGCACAAGGTATGGAAGATATTTGTTAAATCAGGCATTGCTTGGTCTCTTTCTTGCCACAGTGTGGTTTATTTGGTATACAGGTCATCATAACTTCCAACAGGGTAGTATTGTTCCTTAATAGCATCCTTGAAGGATTCCTAGGTGGTCTTGACTGAAAATAATGAGGTTTCCTCTGTTTCCTTTTGCTCAAATAAAGTTTCCCACCAATCTTTGACATGGGGAACAGCTTCGAGGAGCGCAAAAGTAATCTTTTCTCTATTCGGAAAGCTATGGATAGAAAAATACCCTTCTAGTACATTCAACCACTTGTCTACAACATTTGCATCTATCTAACCTTCAAATATAGGAATATCAAAGTTTATTTGTACCTTGAAGGGGTTGGCGCCTCCGTTCAAAGAAGATGTGTCGCATGTTGGCAGCCGCCGAAGGATTTGCGCGAAACTATCCATCATCTCGTTCCTCTGTTGCGTGAGGGCTTCCTCAATCAACAGTTTGAAAGGATCTCCTGTCTTGACATCTTTATTTTCTCCTACCATGAGAGGTCGCTTGGGCGTGTGAGAGCTTCTGTCCTCAAGAGAAACAAGGTCGAGACCCAACTCTTTGTACTTCGACCTCGTTGGGGACATGCATTAAGACGATAAGGAGAAGACCGCTTTGATACCACTTATCCAGATTTTATGAGCAGAATGAAATGAATACAGATTATTAACAAGTTCTTAACACAAAATAACAGAGATATAGTAAAACTGGTTTTCTATTCAATAATTAAATAAGTTGAAACTGTAAAATGCAGCGGAAACAAGCTTGTTGGAATGGTGGTGGCTTATCTCTGAGAAGAGATGTGACGGTTGTGCGCATTCACAAGAAGAAGATTACAATGAGACTGTGAAGGCCTTTTTACAATAAACAAGAATGCCAAAAACCCTAGACATCCAAAAACCTAACCCTAGGAGATGAAGCGCCAAAAGTCATGTGGGCCCCGTTTGGGTAAGTTAGTACATCAACTTCCGAGGGTCGTAACTTTTGCATACGATCTCCGTTTTAGGCGTGTGATAGCCCATTGGAAAGGTATCATTGAGGAGATTCATTTTTGGGGCTCAATAATTCCTATGACTGTCATATAGGAGCTTGATCCTGAAAAACCTTCATTTAGGCCCTCAAAATGGCCCCGAAAGTTAAAAATCCTAAAAATAGTAAATTGCCAAAATTGTCAAAAAATTGTTTTGAGGCAATTGGAAAAGGTGGGTGGCCATCGATATCCATCTAGATCATATAGGTAGCAAGATTCTTTCCCTTGTCATTTTGGGGGTCATTGGGAGGAAATTTATAATATTTAGGAGGTGAATGGGCCACGGAGGCACTTGATGCAACATGTGGTACTGAATGCAAAGGAGGGGGAGGAGGAAGAGAATTATCAGGCCATTGAGCAATACCACAGGGAGGATTTACAATATGTTTATCCCAACCATTGTTGATTGGATAAACAGGGGCTCCATAAAATCTGCAATGTTGGGATGTGACTAGAAAGGGGCACTAGGAGGAGTTGTAGGTTGAGGCAATGTTGGTTGCACAACAAGGTTCAAATAGTTAGTTTGTACTAGATTGTTATATTCTTTCAAATTAGCATCAAAGTGTATGGAAAACCTCATTCTCTCATGCCTCCCTTGTTTCTAAAGTAAATTTGGAAATCTTCCCCTTCTACCTCTATTTCCTCTATTTCCACCTATGTTCCTCCCTCGACTGAAAAATATTGTCTAGTTGTCATCATAATTCCAATTAGTACAAAATTCTTAAAGTAAAATACAATACACAACATAGTGAACATCTATTACAACTTTGTTAAATATGATTTACTTATGGCTTTGAGAATAGCACAATAATTCAAGCATAAAAGGGAGAAATGAATAGGAATAATGTAAAATGGGGAAGAACATATATAATTCAATAGAAACCCATCTTTTCATTTTGATTTTCAAAATCTGAATTGTATATTTCTTCAAAAACTCTTTGTTATAAATAGTCTTCATTTCTCTTGAACAAGGGAATGCATGTAAATGAATATATATATATATATATATATATATATATAGGGATAAATGGTAAAGGAGTGTAATTTGCGTAAAGTGGTACATAATAAAAGGAATGAATGAAAGTTGATGTTCAATACTTAAACACAATCAGCATTCATGTATGCTTTTTCCATTACAGAACCATAATACATTTAGCATGTAACTCTTTAACAAAATCCCCAAATTACTTCTGAAGTCAATCATTATGCTTCACAAACCAATGTCTTTACCATATATCATATACTTAAACTCTGTAGAACAGTAACAACAACAATTACCATGCCCACTTAAAAAAAATATCAAGTTGCCCATACATCATCAAGATACCTAGGAGTAATATGAATGACATATATAGGTTTACAACAGTGCCAACAAATATTTAATAAAACCTCTTTAAAAGCTTATTTTCAATATATCTTTTTGATTACATAAACAGAGGAGAAAGAACATGGGACTGCAATGAAATATGACCAGGATAATAGGGGAATAATGTATGAAAAATGATAAAGACAATGAAGTGAAAAATGTGAAATTTATGTAATTAAAACCAACTAAAACTTTAACTTGGCTAACATGCCTTTTAATCTTGTTTCCATTGCCCAAACGAACTATAATTTGTTTTGATTGAGACAACTCAAACACCATATTATATATGAACATCAAAACGTTGCACAAATAGCAAATTGATAACTCAGTCAATACTAATTCCTTTAGTAAACCCAGTTCATATAATCATGACCATCCGGGACTATGATAAGTTGGGTATGAGAACCAATATGCAATTCGACTTAAACAATGGGTTTATATCATAGTGAAAGTTAGGTATGCATATGAATGTGCAATCAAAACCCAAACAATGGGTTTATACTTGTAACCAAAATAAAAGAGAGGCTTTATTATTATGGCCAAGAACACAACCAATAGTGCACAGTAAAATTCTTTCAACGGAGAGGAAGAGCGATGCTAAGAACGTAATGTGCTTATTCTCTCAATAAAACCAAAACAAAATGATACATGTTACTCTAACAAGTAAACTATGAGTTCAAAATGAGAGCCAAAGAATGGACATGGGTTGTTTCAAGAACAAACTCAATAGAAATGACCAGTATGAGACCAATAAAGACATTCTCATAAGCTAGGATGCTTTAAATAGAGAGCAATGTAAGAGTTGGGAAAAAAACATATTCTTTCCAAAAGTGTACAGATAGCTAAAAAAACAAGTTTGGGTTTGAACCCAAATCAAACCTCTGTGCATGCTAATAGTAACAATGATGGGTTCAACCCATCTTCTTATAAACCCCTTTTTCTCAAAAGTAAAATGTCCTTCAAGAATTCACACAATGGAAAGTGATACTATATAAACCACAGAGCAATAGAAAATATACAAAAACCATAGTCATCATTGTTAACTCACAACCCATGAATGGCATTCTTTGTTAACCGATTGCTAAAACAGTTTATCTCTTCAAATGATTTCTTATGAGAAAAAAACAAGGAAAGGAGAAACTTTCACACTCATTTCCAACTAACCAAAGACAATTCTAATTCATTTAATAACAAAATTACTTGTAAATGATGCTCAAAAGTTGGCGAGTACTTACCTTGTTCCAGAGGTCAATTTACACCAGCACTCAGGGCCGAGATAGTTGTTGTAACAGACAATAGGGTTGGTTTCTCAAACCAAGTTGTAGTTCTCTCTACACAATCAAAAACCCAAATCCCAAAAATGGTGGTAAAGTTTGGACTTAGCAGCATTAATGCCCACGTCCTCTCATATTGAATGCATGCCCAACTCATCATCCATTACGTTGATATTCCAACTATATCAACTATTCAAACTATGTCATATCAACGTACATATTAATATCAATATTACCAAATTAAATCCAAACCATATTATATGCAATCGCCAAACCATATGATATCAACCTTCGTACCTTTGCCATTTATTATCTATGTCAACCATTTATTCCATAGCCACGTGCATATCTATGTGAATATTCCAAGTCTAACAAAACAATTAACCTTAACTTGTATCCATATTATATGCTCCTCCCTTATACCATATATATGTTATGTTTAAACTTAAAATCAAAAGCCATATAACTCCTTAGAAGTTTACGGCACTCAAAACTTCAAGCTCGACATACCTTGAATGTTGTGGTAAGTATGAGCATTAAAACTTTTAATTCATTAGGCATATAATCATATAAGAACACAAAGGACCATACCCATTTACAAATAAATAACTTTGTGGATATCATACTTAATTCCATCATCATAATCTTGAGAAAAGAATAGAGTATATTTGCAACTTATCAGATGTCATTTCGATGATGGTTTGTTGCCTTTTTAAAATTGACATACAACACACTTGCTGGAAATGCAAACAAGTATTTTGTATAAGCTTTTAATCCATGATCCAAACATATATATTCATTCATAAAATATCATAGGAAATAATTAAACCAGTTATCTTAAAAACCATATATGAAATGATGCCTCAAACTGAAACCGATACCATGCCAAAATGTTGAGGGAAATGTGATGCTAGGAATTTATCATTTCATTGTTTTCTCTTAGGGGACTCCACCTATTATTAGTGATTATTATTTTAAATACATATAGGCTTCGCAACTCTTTGCAAGCTCTTATAGTAGGTGATGAATCATGAATCAACAAATGGCGACTCCATAGGGTAGTCTATTTCTAATAGACTAGAACTCAAAATATCAGGTTTTATTTTTTGAACTTTTGAATTTTAATTTGTTGAATGTCTCTTTTTCCCACGAAATGATGTTTCAGCGGGATTTTGATCAAAATTTTAAGTATTCTCATAGTAAATACGCTCATGGAGGGAAAGAATGGGAAAGAAGAATATAGGGAAGAGTTGTAACAATCAAATTGCAGCAAGGTAATTTAGTTGGTTTGACAAATAATCAGAGAAAAGCATTGCAGACAATAAAGATAATTCATTTATCTTTTGTTGTTTGTAATATTCATCTTTCAAGTTAAATTAATCAAAATTTTTGCAAAGCAATGAAAGGTAAAGTAACTTGAATGATTCAGTTGCTCGACTAAAATCTTTGAAATCAAACTCAAGTAAAGAAAAGAAACAAAAAGTCAAAGTGTAAATAAGAAAAACAAAAAAGCTATATAAACAAAAATCGAATATATACAAGAAACACTACAAAAATAATCAATAAAAATCAGTTAAGTTCAACATAGTGTTTCAGATATGAACCATTAGTCGTATAGTAAAACAATCAATTGTCTTCGTCTTTAAGTAATAAGAATTGTTTCCGACAACTAAGGTAGTTATGTAGGACCTAACCATAATTTCTGAAACTTTAAATGCTTACCTTTTCCAGCATGTGCAAAATCCCATAAAAGTACCTATTCACCAACTGCAAAAGGAGTTGATGTAGCCTTCTTATCAAAATATTTGTTAATTGTTTGTTGTATTTTTTTAAGGTTATCAAGAGCATAACTTATTTTTTCTTCTAAATCCAACAAAGCATGTAATATTTGAGGGATCTCTGTAGAGTTTAACTCTTCTTCCTTTAAGGCCAATCTAAGAGAAGTTTAAGTTCAACAGGCATGATAGATCTTAGCCATATTGATGTAGCCAAAGTGTGAGATTCATTCACAAGATCAAATAAACCATGAAAACACAGGAAAATGGGAAAACAACTCTCTTTTATTCCTTCTCCATCCTAACTATTACAATCGAAGTTCAACCCCTTATAACTACTATCTAGGACTTTCGAAAACAACTAATTTTAGAAAAACAACTATTTTTTAGAAAAACAACTAAATTTAGAAAATTCTTGCATGACTCTAAAACTGACCACTAACTAAGAGCTAACTAGTGTGACACTATTTGTCAACTCGCTTTTCTGATTAAGCTCATAAACTAAGAGATAATTGATAATTGAAAAAATAAAATTTCTCGTAAAAACACTAAAACCCCAATTTGAGGCCTTATATGAAGGAATTTGGTCCCAAAAAGGTATCGAGGTGATGTCCAATTAGATAAATTCAATCAGCACGACAGTGAAATTGTTAAGTACCTGAATAGATCTACCAATATAATCACCACAAATACTAAATACACAATAGATCTACAAAGCAAGATAGAAGAAACCACACCATATTATTATCAAACCCTTGAGGTAGGGCAACACCATACAATGGATCATATTATGGAAGAGATCCTCTCCTGTTCACTTGCCTCTTCGAGGGGGCATCCTCCTATTGAGCTACCGCTCCACAATACAATAATTCTCTTCATGTCTCATTACATTGCTTGAACCCCTTTATATAGTGCTACCATCACCGCCTAAGAGACATTCTAGGAGGAATCTTCACAAGTAGAGACAACTCTAGTAGTCCCTCTTACATTTATTATATCTAACTACCATGGTGGGTCTTATTTAATAATATAAGTGGACCTAGTCCTGCCCATTGAATGACCTCACTATTATCATCTGCTATGGGCCCTCTCGGCCCCCACTACCTCTCTAGCTTCTGCCATTTCCATCCCCCTTATGGCCAGTTGTCCTCAGCTTGATGTAACCATATGGGGTCCATGGATAATTGTGAGAACAAGTAATCTTGAAGAAGGCCAGAAGAACCAGAGTCCCATGTAGAAAATCCCACCATGCTGAAGTAGTCCAGCGCCACCATTTGTAAGCCGAGGGGTTATGTCCAAGTGCTCATGTGAACTCCTCGTAGAGATGTTGGAACCCGATAACCAACTCAAATGATGCTCCAAAAGTAGACACCTATCATGTGGATCCAAATAAGAGATCCATCCACATAGTGGAAAATGAATTCGTGTGATGCAGGAGGAATAATACCAGCTGTAGAATATATGGAAGCTGGCAATAGCTCTGATGTGGGACATTGGTTCTCTGAGGAAAGGTGGAGTAAGTCATCAAATAAAATATGGAAGTAGTTTTCATCATCCGGAAATGACAATATCCATATACCAATCATCTGTCGGCCTCCAAATCATGCCAAACATATATTTCTTGATTATAGCCATTCATGAGACCACCTCCATGAAATCTCATGTTATTCAATGAATCTTGAATACTAGAAAACTATCACTGCATGTTATTCAATGAATCTTGAATACTACGAAAACTATCATTGAGGCCATCTGTAATGATATTTGTGAGGTTGTCTGTGAGGCCTTGTGCTAACACATCCAATCTAGCATCCACTTGGGCTTTGAATGATTCAAGAATTTTTTTCAATGTTTGAGACGAAATAGCCATCTGAGCACCCTATGAACTCTTCGGTCCTGCAGCCGTCATGAAAAAACTCAAAAAAAATTGACCCAATAAGTTTCGGCAGAAAATCGCGGCTTTTTCTGGAAAAACCCTAAAAAACTACTGAACTTAAAATGCTCATAACTTCACTTCCCGGACTCCGTTTCGGCTGATTTTTTTTTTGAAATTGGGTGAAATTGTAAGAGGAACTCAGATCTGTAACTTGCTTGGAAAAATTCGGCCTCCAACTTCTACAAAAATAAAAACAATTCGCGCCGCTGTCCGCAGAAAAAACCCTGAAAAATTGCAGATTTTAAAACCTCAATATCTTGACCTTCCGGACTCCGTTTTGGATGATTTTTTTTTTTAACTTGGGTGTTTTTCTGAGAGGAACTCAGATCTACAACCCTTTTCTGCAAATTTTTCACAGAAATATACTGAAAATGTCTGGAATGTCGCGGCTCTCTTTTTGGCCCCCCCCACTACCTCTCTAGCTACCTTACAGAAATCTTCGAGACACAACTCCCCATAAAATTTCATCCCAAACGGATAACCAATTCAAAATTTATGACCCTCGAAAAATCCCCGAAAAATCCCTGCATCACATATAACAACTAAAAATGGGTATGGATTGTACTTGTTTTGTGGTGGTACGATATGCCCATAATGCATAGGTCAATAAGGTATGCAAGTGGTCAGGTTTGTCATTAATTATCTTCTTGAGAATTTTAATCATATTTTTATTGGTTGATTCAACTTGCCCATTTCCCTGAGGGTAATATATCGATGAAGTGAAATGTTTCACTCCAAATTTATTAAGAAATTGGGTCAACTTTCCAGATACGAATGTTGGTCCATTATCAGAAATAATCTCAATTGGAAGCCCAAAACAAGAAAAGGTATTTGTTTCTAAAAAGGAGATAATTTGCTCAACTTGTGCATGCTTAAGAGGAACTACTTCAATCCACTTCATAAAATAGAATGTTGCAGTTAAGATCAAAATATGATCTATAGAAGATGAAGGATTGATTGGTCCAGTGAAGTCTAATCCCCATTTAGAGAAAGGAAAATCAGGTATGACAGGTTGTAAAGGCATAGCAGAGAATTTTTTCCTACCAATAGACTTTTGACAATCAACACAAGCTTGTACAAACTTATATGAATCCCTAAAGATAGAAGGCTAATAGTAACCAGTTCTTAAAATTTTGTCAGAAGTGGCTTTGGCAACAAAGTGTCCACCAATATGAATGTCTAAATATGTCGATCCATGAATTTCTTTCAAAATCATTTGGTTTGTTGTATCATTGACACAACGTAACAACAATCTGTCAACAATCCTACATAAAAGTGAAGTATTCAAGATTAGATATTTCGAGGCCTCAAGTTGAGTCCTTCTTTATTCATGATGTTCAAGATTATCGGGACATCTCTCATATTGTAAATAATAAATGATGTCCTGATACCAGGGATGTGTTGTCAGATCAAGATTACCATATTCAATTATAAATAGAGTAGGCAAGGCATCTTCATTATTTTCATAAGAATATATTGGTTTAGGATGTTGAGCCAGGTGTAGGGATAGATCACGTCCCTTTATTGTATTGGAAGTTGTGATAGTGAAAACATATTCTTGAATTTTGGCAAGCCAATGTGCAAGCTTTCTATATAAGTGTGTCTGTGAGATAAGTGTGCCTGTGAAAGAAAAAATTTTACTGCAGGTTAAAGGACTTTTACCTGAGTATGATTTCCTAGAATAAAATGACGAAATTTTTCAATAGCTTTAACAAGAGAAAATGTGTGTTTTTCAATTAAAGTATAATTGAATTCATCATCAAATAGACTTTGACTCGTGTAAGTTATTGGTTTCTCATTATTATGATCCTCTTTCTGAAGAAGAATTGTCGAAATAGCTTCTTTAGTGGCATTTATGTAAATAATAAAATCTTTTTCAGAATCAAGCTTTGCCAATACTGGTGCAGGACTAATTGCCTTTTTAATTTCTACAAAATCCTTTTCAGTATTATCATTCCAAGAAAAAGATTAATCTTACTTTAACATATTATGAATAGGTTTTACCATTCTATCAAAATCAAGATAAATCTTCGAAGGAAATTGATCTTACCCATGAATGATTGGATTTATTTCTTAGAGGATGGGGCTTGAATATTTTGAATGGAAACAACCCTCTTCGGATTGATACCGATACTTGAGTCGGATAAATTGTATCCGAGGATTTTTCCTGCAGTGATACCAAAAATTGATTTTGTAGGATTCAATGACATGCCAAATTTTCTACAGAAAAGAAAAACTTGTTTAATATGATCAAAATGATCTTCTCGGGTTTTGGAATAAACAGTTAAATCATCAAGATAAATTTGAATAATTTTATCGATTAGATCATCAAAATCTATTTGCATAGCTTGTTGGAATATAGTACCTGCATTAATTAAGCCAAAAGGCATTCATTTGTAAGTGAAGGTGCCCTAACATGTAGTGAACGTGGTTTTATATTTGCAATCCTCCTGACACGAATTTGATTGTATATTGAAAAAGCATCAAGAAGTGACATCATCTGATATATTGCTACTTACTGTAAAATCAATTCCATGTTTAGAAGAGGAAAATTGTCTCTAATGCTTGCCTTATTCAAGGCACAAAAATAAATGCATAATCCAATATTCCTATTCTTTTTCCGTATTGGGACAAGGTTTGATACCCATTCTGAATACTTAACAAGAAAAATAATATGGATATATATGAGTTTTCAATTTATTTCCTAATAGTTGCTTCCAGTGTAGGATATGTTGGTCTTTGTCTTTGCCTTACTGGTTTTGCTTATTCTTTAATACAAATTGTGTGTTGTATTATATTAAGATCAAAACCACACAAATCTTCATATGACCATGCAAATACATCACAAAATTCATGGAAACGATCCATAAATTTTTGCTTCTCTTGATTTGACCATTGAGCTCCAATTTTTAGAGTCTTTGGATCTTCTTGAGTCCCAATGTTCACAGAAATGGTCATTTCTATCTTTCTTTTTTATTCCTCCTCTATGTTTTCCTTTTTATTGCTTACATCACTTGATGAGAATGAGCTTTCTAGAGGGGTTAATCCCTTTGGGAATTTGTTATCTTCTAGAGATATGATCTCTTTCCTTTTCAAGGGTTCATTCTACAAAAAAACGCATATGCTTTCATCGTCATGAAAAACTTGCCAAGATTCAACATTGTCCAGAAAATGAGGATGATATCAGGACGATATAATGATATAAATGTACAACTTGGCCCTTCCAGGAGTGATTTCCTTGTAGGGATGGTTGCAAAAGCAACTAACCTGTCTGCCATTGAATTTAGATCTCTCCTGGTATGAATAATATTGAAAGATAGAAGATTGGAAATCAACTGCCAAATTGCTTCTGTATATCTCTTTAACAGATTATGAGATGGGGTATAAATTCTCTTAACCATAATTATGATAATCTCAGAATCCCTAAATAGTGAAATATGATAACAGTCGATATTAAAATCATTCTCTATCCTAAGTATCAAGGCTTCAAATTATGTTACGTTATTATTACATGCAAATTCTTATATGTAAGAGAAATTGTGATTTTTTCCTACAGGTGAATAAAGTACTAAACCAACTCCATTGCCTTCACTAGAGCATGCACCATCAAAGTGCATATGCCACATTCCATCTTCAAGGTTAGGAAGTTATGGCACATAATCACTATATTCTTTTAAAAATATAGAGTATACATCGATATCCTCTTCAATATAATTTACATGCCATTGAGGTACTCTTTCAATGTATGGTGAGATTTGTCCTTCCCAAAGAACAGTGATATTATTACCATTTTCATGGAGGAACATGTGTATTCCATCCAGTGATATGTATCCACCAGTTAAAACTTGTCCATCTCTCCCTAAAATAATAGAATAGTTGTTTACTAGCATATCAATGACTTGAATATTGCAAGTGGTCATGATTTCAGGATGTGCACACAAAACCAAAGTTACATCTTTGGTTTCACCAATGGTAGCTTGTTCCTAACTATTATATGACAACATACTCTTTGAATTTTCATTGGTGCATGAAAGTACTAATTCTTCCATAATCCCCCATCAATCAAACAACAATGTGCATTCTTATCCATAATCTTGAATGAAACATAAAAAGGAGGATTTTTTGCATAGTTACTAGGATTATATACACCTAATTTATTTACATACAATTCTTCTTCATCTTGTTCCTCGATTAAATTGGCAACCGTATAATTTTTACCTTCCATAAAATATTTCATATGCTTATGTTGTTTAGAAACAGTTACGATGTTGGGGTGGCAAGAGCGGGAGGGGTGATCATATGCCCACGAGGAAATCAAGTGCTCTCTTTTCATTGGAACCTGGGCATCGCTACAAATAACCAAGTTGAAGCCTATGCTATATACCAAGGACTTCATCTCGCCAAAAGCAGGAACATACATTCCCTTTCGGTGATTGGGGACTCCAATATAATCATAGGACATGTACGCAAAGGGTCCCACCCCCCAAATCTACACTTAAAAGCCATTCTCCAAAGAATGTCGACAACTCTCAAGCTCTTCCACAATATCTCCCTTTTCCATGTCCTCCGACAAAATAATCATCTGGCTGACGCTCAAGAAAACCTATCAATTGATCTAGAGCAAGGCTCGTTAGTGGTTAACAGACTTACTCTCTACATGCCCATCCCATGACTTTAGACTTCTGGCAATCAACTCCTCTTCCCACTCAGCACTTTGTCTGGACCACGGTGGCAAAATGGGCCACGGTTTGGGTCGTTTGTCCTTTCGGTTTCAAAGCCCTTCCTTCGACACCTATCCACCCTCCCCCTCACCTTAGCACGTGGCTTTGCAGCCCCCTCCACCTGCCCCACCTTACCTCTCGACACCTTGGCACCCACTCCCTCACTTCAATGTGTGTCCTGTGGCACCTTATCTATCCCTCCCCCGACTTGGGAAGTCTTTTCAATGTACCTTGGACAGCTCCTGTGCGTGGAAGCGAAAATTGGAGCAAGGTGAGCCTATTCAACATGACGTTTAGAGTGTACTGTGCATTAAGTTCAGGTGAGGTGAAGGATCCCAGCATCAGAAACGATCATGACTTCAATTCATGGCAAATCCTGGGAAATTGGTTAAGTTCCATGAATCAATCAAGGATGAGGGAGCATATTATAACATGAGTGGATCATCTTGCTAAAAATATCATCCCTGCAAAGAACAAATTTGTGTCTACTCCTCATAAGCGCACTGATACCTGGGTATTCCAGCCAGATAGAGAAAGGAATTTAGGCAAGATGAATAGGAAACCACCGAGAACGGTTCTAGTGGAAGAGCACGACGAGATGGTAAGAACGGTCCAGACTATTCAATTACAACTCAGGGCTCTTTCTACACAAGTTTTATCCATCACAGAGATTACCATCCAGCACAGGAGTGAACAGCAAAGAAACAAGGATGAGTGTGAAGCGCTAAGACAATAGATAGAGGCACTCAAATTCGTGGTTGGACCTGCGTCGCCCACACCCTCCCCGAACACTTTCATCTCATATGAGACCTCCTTGCCAGGACCACGCCCGCGACTGGACCTCAACCTGTGGCCTCCAACAGAGGCAGACTTCCCTGCACCGGACCATACCAAAATTTAAGTGTATGCAGTGTTTTTTCATGCTATTACTAGGATCGTTTTGCATGGTTTTCACCATAGCAACTCAAATAGGATTTAGCATTTTAGTAAGCATTATCCCTGCTCTTCATTTCCTTCTTGGAGAATTCAGGGGAGTAAATTTTGAATTTTGCAATTTCTATAACACAGACTATGTACTCTTCCTGCGTTTCTTCGCAGATTTTTAATATATATTTACCCAGTTTTTGTTAAAAAAAAACAGTTACGATGTCTAATAAAGAGGCATATTCTTTAATGTTAGCCAATTGTTTCAATATATTATATTTTGATGAAGAAAATAAGGTTGGAATTTCCTTAGGACTATGAGTACCCCTTGTGATTTGAGGATCATTTTGATGAGAGGATGTACTAGGAGAAAAAGTGATTTTAGGTGGACCACCATTGTTTTTATTCTAATAAGATTTATTTCAAGTATCAACCATCATTACATCCTCTTTAGGGGCCCAATATAAGGCGACAATTGTTGTATCAAATCTTTTTCCAAAGATGCATTCTCTTGTTTTCTTTTTAATCTCACAAGTGTTCTCATCGTGATTCTACTCACAGAAATTACACCAAGTTCTTGAGAGTATTGCTTTAGGTTGATAACTATGAGTCTGATTTCTCGAGGCAGCCTTGGTAGAGGTTTTTGCAGAACTAGATGTCACCCTCTTTCTCTCAAAATCAATCATTATGTTTCTCATATGATGTACAAGTTGTAACACAATGGACATATCAATTTGTTTGATGTAGTCTTCAATAGGAAGACTCGTTCTTATCAAATATTCTTCAAACTCTAAACAAGTTTGTAGAGCAGATCCCAAACTATTAACATTCTTCTCTTCCAACTTATGGCAATAAGAAGATGGTAATGCATTTTAATAATGCATTAAAGTAGCTTGATTGTGTGGTCAAATGATTTTTGGGATCTAATTATATAATTTAGTGAAATGTAGGTTAAAATACTTGATTGTTTCACCTCTGTTGTAAATAAGATTGTTGTAATCTTTCAACATATCAGCTAGACTTTGAGGTTGCCCATAAGTTGATTTAAACCAATAAGATAATTCATCCCAAGTCTAGAAGACTTTAGGAAGTAATTCAAAGAAATAAATAGCAACCTTTCCTTCCAAAGAATCAACAAATAATATCATACATGTATCATTGTCACTTGCCCCTGCGTTATGACATGCATTTGAAAATGCAACTAAATGCTCATTGACATAGATGGTTCAACTGCCAAAGAATTTGGGCAAATGATATTTAAACTTCGGAAGAGCATTGGTAGCTGGATTTAGATCTAAAGGAGAGGACACATGTTGGTGTAGCGTTAGCATCCTCTTCAAGTTGGAATAAATTGTATTTCTTGTTGAAAAGTCAACAAGAAACATGTGTCTAATTTACTTTTCCCTTAAATAAATTGGACAATAAATATTAATCTATTATCTCATTT
>SNQJ01S0043490.1:87512-110826 GCA_010110895.2 Picea sitchensis | reverse complement strand
ATTTGTTTGAGTTATCTCTTGGCATTGTATTGGCTATCTATAATAAGGAAGTTTTTTTGGGTTTTCTCCCCCATGAGGGTTTCCCAGGATAAATGATGTGTCTCTTGTGATTGTGTATTTCTCAGTGATCCTATCGTATGCTATTGTTATCTAGTGAAATGCAAAGAACTCTAATAATAGCTTAAACCTTAACAATAAGAGAGTTGTGTCTCTAGATGAAGTAGTTTTCAAATGGGAGTGGCTCTAGACGAAGAAAATAATGATTAGAAAGAGAGCGCTTAGAGAAAGAGAGAATGGAAAAGAAAGTAGCAACTAAGGGAACAATATAAAATGAAATGCTAGAGAAAGAAGTTGAAGCATCGAGGCTTTAGAAAGCAAAGAAGGAGAGAAGAAGAAAAACAGAGGAAGAAAATAAAAGACAAGAATAGGAGGGGAGATTGAAAAAAGAGGAGGAAGATAAACTAATAAAAGAAGAAGAAGAAAAGAAAATAGAGGAAGAGGCACAAGGCACGGATTCCATGGACATTGGTCCTTCTAAAACCTCATTTAGCACACAAGGGACTACAATTAATAGAGGTCATTTTCCACTATGAGAGCTTGGATTGGGTGCATTCACCCCTTCCAAATCAGATAAGGTAGTAGTTCTTGATTCGTTTGATTTTTACAAAGTAAGGGGAAAGATTGTAAAGAAATATTACAAGAAGCTAAAGTTTCCAGGGGTCCCAATACTCATGGTAGCTACCGAAACCCCTCTTATGGACAACACTAGGAGAGACCCCGTAGCCATAATGTCATTAAGTGTTTTCTCATGGGATTTAGAGTTAAGTGTTAGAAACATAGCCTAAGAAAGTGAATAATATTACATTTAGGATCCAAGCACTTCATTAGAAAGTAACTTGCTACAAAGGCGACATGACCAATCTCGTAAAATTTGAATTATGCGCCTTTGAGTTACAAGACGAGCTCGGAGTAACTCAGAGACAAATGTACATGATCCTAAAAGAGTTCTAAGACATGTCTATCCAATTCCTTGCATTCTTGGAGAAAGTAAAGAATAAAAAAATATTGCTTTAAGGAGTCTAGCTCACAATGGATGAGATAAATAAATGGTAGGAAGAAGTGAAGAACACACCCGAAGATCTACTAAGAATGACTGGAAAAGAAAATCAATTGAACTATGCATCCTTGCCAAGTTTTCAAACAACTAGCACGACACCATAGATAGATATCTACACTTAATTCAACAATTATAAGTGTATGTACTTGGTTGCAGAGAAGGTTGTTGAACGATGTCATCTGCCATAGATAGGGGATATGGGCGCATCCAAACCCATAGATGAAATTTTTAAAAAGTTGGAGGACAACATAAATAATAAAGGAAGAGTGATTGGGATGATTCCCAAGGACACTAAGGAAATATTAAAAGAACATATTGTTGGCCCCTCAAAAGAAATAAATCTAATCAACCCCTTTTTTAACAAGTTGAAAAGAGAGTTGAGCCCCATGTGTAAAGAATTAGTTTTATATGAGATCTCTCTTGAGCATTTAATATTTAGGTGGATCTTCGAAATATCTTCCCAACATGAAGTTTGGGCGACCTACATTCAAAGTAAAGAACAAGGTCGATTATAGCCATTGGTAAATAATGTATAATTTCATAAAGTTTATAGAAAAAGGACAAAATAGAGGAAGTCAAAAAGTTGTAACTGCCAAAAGGGAAGGCAAGAAGTCCCAATAAATAGTTGAAATTTGTAGGCTATATAAGCCTAGAAACACATTGTATTAGGGGCTTTTGCTTTTTGTAATTTTGAAAACTAATTTGAGAAATATAATGAGAAGAAGCCTTCCAGGGCATTTTTTCAAGAGTATTGGTGTTGTGAACTACTTCCAGTATTTATGTTGTCATTAATACCACTACAAGGTTGTATTGTTCACATGATGACTATTCTGCATTGAGTTTATAGTTCTTACTTTACATTGATCATATGATATTTATTGGTTTGAAATGGTAGATAAGAGGTTGTGAATAGTGGTGCTATAATATAATATTTTGTTTTCTATTTACTATTTATGTTTATGTATTCTTGTTTTTCCCTAACAACTTTTTGTTTCTTAAATGTTTGCAGGAATTTTTAACCAATCGTTTATTTGTTTGTTTAGTTTTTATCCTAGCTAAGATGGGTTAGATTAGTTTGTTTTTCTGAACTTAGAATAACAACATATTGCATACTACATTCCACATTTTGTAACAATCCCCCTTTATTTTTGATAATGCCTACCAGGTCAGAATCCAGATGGTCTCCCAGTACCCTTGTCTGTTCAAGGGCACTTAGACCACATGAATAGAAACTAGTTTTAGGAGGACATGAGTTGTATGGATGGTAGAAATACTCGGTGTTCACATGGTCATGCCTCTGAACCTTCAACCCATGAAACTCATCCCAATATTTTCCATAGTAAAGGTGACAATATTGATCCTAATGCTTTTTCCGAAAACTGTTCTACTGCCTTCAAAAATCCTTGGCCACACCTAAAGTAGATATTTGTTGTTCCAAAACATGAAGTCTATTCTTTAAGTGATCTTACTTCGGCATTTTCTCAAAAAATTGAATAGTCACCCATAACACCTCAGCTACCGACGACAACTAGCCCGTAGGGTTCATATCCAAACTGAAGAAGAAGTTATGGTCAATTCTTTAGAATATTTGTTAAAACACACTTTACATGAAATTTCTGAACATTTGCTTCAAATCCCATCGTCACCCCCATCTTCAGCCCGGTCTCCACATTCTCCAACACATTAACTTGAATTGAACAGAACAACTCATTAAATCTTGAACCACTTGATAGCTTACCAAATGGTAGTTAATCAACCTTGTGTACCTGCTTGGATGTCCCAAGATGCCCTCAACTTGAGAGGGAAATTATATGATTTTCCCAAACACACTGAGTGAATTTTGCTAAATTTTGACTTGGACAATTCATTGTTATAGCATGTTTTTCCGCCTCAATAGTTGAGATACCTTTGTTTGGCCTTTATCATTATCATATCTATCTTTGGTTGCTTGGCCCCACTCAGAACTCTGTTGAAAAATCTCTCCTGGAAATCCACTCGCACTTTTGGCTCATTAAAGGAGAAAGTACTCACCCTTTGCCTTCAACAAAGGAGCGAGTGCCTTCAAAAAACACTAAAAATATATAAAAATGCGAAAATTGTGTGCTCCTGAGCGATGGTTATAGAAAAAATAGCATTTTAACTCCCTAAAACATGTGGAAAACAGTCCCAAACATATTGAAATGGTATAAAAGAGGCATAATGGAAGGAGAATGTTACAAGCACTATTGTTATACTAGAGTTATCTTCTATTCGAAGAAGTCAGAGGAATCATATCCTTGCGGTTTTTATGACCCCCATCTCCCTAGAAATCATTGCTTCTTGAAGTTCATATATTTCATTCATGTTTGTGAGGCCTAATATCCCTTGATATTCCTCATACTTGCACAAAGAAGAGAAAAGGAGTTGAAGTAGTCTTTACAGGCCCAGGGATGGAGGAACCTGGATGATGGTTACGGATGATGTTGTTGGTTGTGGAGCCTAATGATCTTCCTTATTCAAAGGTCTTGTTTCAATTGTGTTTGGATCCCATTTCTTGATGGGGGTGGGGGGGGGCTTGCCCCCCCACATCTGTCATCAGAGGGGTCCGAGCGAGGGGTGGTGGTGACACATTTTGGAGCCCCCCGTTGGTGGGGGCTCAAGGGCAGCGCCCATGAAGAGAAATTTTTGGAAAAATTGCCTTGTAAAATATTGTAATTTCATAGTTAATCTGGACCATCCATTATAAGGTCGTAGATCTTACGATAGAAGTTATGTTCGGGTTTTTTGCCCTAGAAGGAAACCCTCTTTTATATATGAGCGAATTGTATTGTGGTTGTGTATGAGAGCGAATATTGTATTCTGAGAGAGGATATTGTGAGAGAAATAAGAGGAAGTTATAGCAGGTGTGTTGTAGGTTGTATCCCTTCATTCGTTGGATAATAATAAAGGAAGGACCTAGCAATTTTTCTGGTGGACGTAGCCCATACTAGGTGAACCATGTATACATGTGTCTCTATTGTATTGTGTATCTTCTATGTTTTAATTCAGCATCTATTTTATTTTATTCCTCCATGATCCTCTTTTTCTAATAACCAATATCAGAGCAAAAGGTTACTCACGGGAAAAGAGGGTTCCTGGTTCGAGTGGGAGAAACGACAAAAGATGGAAAGTTTAGGGTCGAGAAATTTAACAGCCAAAACTACGAGTTATGGAAGATGCAAATGGAATAATATTTGTATTAGAGGGATATTTTCCTATCATTAGGCGGAAAATCAAAGCAACCGACGAGTATGAAGGATGAAGAATGGGAGGTTCTTGATAGAAAGGCACTAATAACAATACGGTCGTGCCTGGAAGCATCGGTGGACTTCAACATTTCAAAATAACAGACAATAGAGGATTTGATGAAGGCATTGGCTAAACCATATGAAAAACCCTCAGCCTTCAACGAGGTATTTGTAATGAAGCAATTATTTAATATCAATATGTGAGAAGGTGCCTATGTTGTCGACCATTTAAATGAATTTAATACGATTACTAATCAGCTAAGTTTTGTAGGAGTGAACTTTGACAATGAGTTTAGGGCTCTTCTAATGTTGTGATCATTGCCAGAAAGTTGAAATGCCTTGTTCATGGTTGTAAGTAACTCTATTTCCAGTTCAAACACTCTGAAATCTGATGTTGTTGTTGGTGTTATCCTTAGCGAGGAAATGCGACGGAAAAGCACAGGTGAGACATAAGGTAATGCGTTAACCATGGAGAACATGGGAAGTCAAAGGGAAAGAGGAAAGAGCCCAAGGAACCGTGGGAAGTCTAGGAAGGGCAGATCCAAATCCATACTAGCAAAGATAGAGTGTTGGAGTTGTGGGAAGAAAGAACATCTAAAGAAATATTGCAGATCTCCGAAGAAATAAGGAGATGGACAACGGGAGAAAAATCAGGAAGTAAATGTAGTAGATGATGTGTTACAAGATGCTTTGTTTCTTTCTTTAGATAATGTTATTGATTCTTAGGTATTATATTCATGGGCTTCATTTCATGGCACACCACATAGGAAATATTTTCAAGACTATGTTCAAGCTGATTTTGGATAGGTTTATTTGGGTGATGATGAATCGTGTAAAAATGTTGGAATGGGTAAGGTACAAAAAAATTTAAAGAATGGAAACCAATGGTTGTTGAAAGAGGTGAGACATGTTCCATATTTGAGAAGAAATCTAATTTCAACCAGGCAATTGGGAAGTGAAGGTTGTATATCTACATTTACAGAAAATGCGTGGAATGTCACTAAAGGATCATTGGTAATGGAAAAAGAAGAGAAGGTAGGTACATTGCATTTATGTACTGGCGATGCTAACTCTTGTATCTCTTTAGATTCTATAGTAGAGGATACAACACTATGGAATCATAGGCTTCGACACATGAGTGAGAAGGGGATGCAGATACTCCACAAAAGGAATTTGTTGCCAGATCTTAAACAAGATTATTTGGATTTCTGTCAGCATTATATTTATGAAAAACAGAGGAGAGTTAGATTTCTCAGAGTCGTGAAAGAAAAGAAGATTGAAAAATTAGAGCTTGTACATACAGATGTATGGGGACCAACTTAGGTATCATATCTTGGTGGCTCTTGTTATTATGTTACTTTTATTGATGATGCAACTAGGAAAACTTAGGTTTATTGCATTAGGAAAAAAAATTGATGTTTTTGACACTTTTAAGAAATGGAAATCTTTGGTTGAGAATAAGACATGAAAAAGGTTGACGTGTCTTGTATCAGATAATGGAGGTGAATATTGCAGCAAGGAGTTTGATAATTACTATTCATACCATGGGATTCATAAAGAGAAGATAGTTGCAAGAATACCACAAGAAAATGGTGTGTCATAAAGGATGAACAGGACAATCATGGAACGTGCAAGGAGTATGAGATTGCATGCAGGGTTGCCCTTGCAGTTTTGGGTAGATGTTGTAGATATTGATGTTTACTTAATAAACATATGGCCTTCAAGCTCCTTGGATGGTGGCATTCCAGAGGAGGCATGGAAATGTAAAAAGGTAAACTACTCATTTATGAAGACTTTCGGTTGTGAAGCATTTGTCCATATTGATAAAGAAAATAGAACAAAGCTTGAGGCAAAATCCAAGAAGTGTACCTTTATTGGATACGATGTTAATGATTTTGGTTATCACTTATGGGATTATGAAAATCACAAAATCATTGGGAGTAGAGATGTGGTATTCAATGAAAAAGTCATGTACAAAGATCAATTGCAGGGAAAGAAACATGAAAAGGAAAACACATAATACACAGTGCTTGATGAAGTCAAAGAAAATGAAATTCCAAAGGTACTAGAAAATCAAAATGTACAACAAGAGGAGTAGCAGATACCTCAAACTCCTACAAGTGTTGTTAAAAGATCTATCAGGTTAATTAGACCCCCCTAAATGATACTCTCCTTTATTGTGTTATTTATTGTTGATTGATTATGGTGAACTAGAAAGTTATGAAGAGGTAATGCATGTAGACACTAAAAAGAAGTGGGAGCAATGAATGAAAGAGGACATGGACTCCTTGGTAAATAACCAGACTTGGGACTTGGTTCAGTTGCCTGCAGGAAAAAGAACATTGCAGAATAAATGGCTTTACATGTTAAAGGAAGAATATGGAGGCAAAAAGTGGTACAAGGCTAGACTTGTTGTAAATGGGTTGCACATAAGAAAGGTATAGATTTTGATGAAATATTTTCTACTATTGTTAAAATTACTTCAATTAGGACTATTTTAAGTCTTGTGGTAGTAGAAGATTTGCTCTTAAACAATTAGTTGCAAAAACAACTTTTCTCCATGGGCATTTGGAGGAAAATATTTATATGCAGCAACTACATGGGTATGAGGTCAAAGGGAAGGAGAATTTGGTATGCAGGTTGAAGAAGAGATTGTATGGCATAAAGCAAGCTCCAAGGCAATGGTATTTGAAATTTGACAGGTTTATGATAGAACAAGGTTACAATAGATGTCATTTTGATCACTGTGTTTTTTTTAAGAGGCTAAAAATGGAAGATATATTATCCTTCTATTATATGTAGATGGCATGCTTATTGTAAGGTCTAACATGCAAGATATAAATGTGCTCAAAAGGAAATTAGCTAATTCATTTGCGATGAAGTATTAGGGTGCTGCAAAGAAAATCATTAGTATGAGAATAATAAGAGACGGGAAAAATCACAAATTGACATTGTCTCAGGGTGAGTACATAGAGAAGGTGTTGGAGAGGTTTAGAATGCAAAATGCAAAACCAGTTAGTACACATTTAGCCAACCATTTCAAATTAACCAAGGAAATGTGTCCCAAGAAACATGAGAAAATAGAATACATGTCCCAAGTCCCTTATTCATAAGCAGTTGGCAGCTTGGTATATGCAGTGTTGTACACAAGACCAAATAAGCACATGTAGTGGGATTTGTGAGCAGGTATATGAACAATCCAGGTAAAGAACACTAGGAGGAAATAAAATAGATTCTCAGGTATTTGAGAGGTACTACTACTCATGCATCATGTTCTGGAGGTTAAAACACTGTTCTACATGGATATGTTGATTCAAATATGGTAGCTAATAAAGATAGCAGGAGGAGCACCGCATGGTATGTTTTTAATGTAGGTGGAACAACGATAAGTTAGATTTCAAAACTGCAAAAGGTTGTTGCACTTTCAACAATGGAAGCAGAGTATGTTGTTGCTACAGAGGCTAGTAAAGAGCTGATTTGGTTACAAAGGTTTATGGAGGAATTGGGAAAGAAACAAGAGAATAACAGGTTGTATTGTGACAGCCGGAGTGTCATTCATCTTACAAAGAACTCAGCCTTCCATTCTAAGACTAAACATATACAACCCATGTACCATTTCATACGATCGATTTTGGAAGATGGATAGTTGAAGTTGGAAAAGATACATACTAGCCAGAATATTGTAGACATGTTAACAAAGGTAGTAACCAGGGAGAAACTGAGTTCCTGCACAGTTTTAGTTGGTCTTCGAGCATGAAGGTGAAGATGAGAAATTTACCAGGTCCAAGGTGGATCATAGTCCAATATGTACAACAGTAGTGGAGTTGTTGTGATTGGTCTCCAAGTGGGAGATTGTTGGTTATGGAGCTTGATGATCTTCCTGATTCAAAGGTCTTGTTTCAGTCATGTTTGGATACCATTTCCTGACGAGGGATGTGGGGGAGCTTGTTCCCCCACATCTTTTGTTAGGGGGGTGGGTGGGTGTCGCGCGCCGACACATTTTTGGAGCCCCCTTGAAGAGAAGTATTTGGGAAAATTGCCTTGTAAAATATTGTAATTTTGTAGTCAATCTAGATCGTTCATTATAAAGTCACAGATATGACGGTAGAAGTTATGTTGGGGTTTTTTTCTCTAGAAGGAAACCCTCTTTTACCTATGAGGGAATTGTATTGTAGCTGTGTATGAGAGCGAATATTGTATTCTGAGAGAGGAGACTGTGAGAGAAAGAAGAGGAAGTTATAATGGGTGTGTTGTAGGTTGTTTCTCTTCATTTGCTAGATAATAATAAAGGAAGGACCTAAAAATTTCTCTAGTGGACGTAGCCCATACTAGGTGAACCACATATATATGTGTCTCTATTGTATTGTGTATCTTATGTGTTTTATTTTTGCATCATTGTGTTGGAAATGAGGCTAGATATGCATTTCATATATCATTGTTTGTTTCAATAAAATGAAGATCTATCTTTTTTCCCTCCCCTACATTATGAGTTATTTGTCTCAATTTGATCTCTTTTCAATATTTAGTAGTGGTTCTAATTCACTTGAAAAGAGTTATTTATAGTAGTTATTTCACTTTTCTTTGTGTTTCTACCAATTTTTTAGGAAGGTTTTGCTTTTCTATGTGCAGGTTTGTAAGTTTAGATAGGAGAAAGGAAGGTTGGAGTGAGGACAACTTGCAAGGCTCATCTCTAACTGGTTATCAAAACCAGGATAGTTTTCATCTGCAACAATCATGCAATCCTAAAGATCATGTAAAGAACTTCTATCTCGTTGCAAGGTTGATGAATGTTGAGCACAACGACGTGGTTTTTAGATTATTCTCATACAATTTCGAAAATAAGGCATCCACCTAGTATTATAGCTTTCCAACAGGATACATTACAGGATGGGATGAGTTTGAGAATGAATTTATCAATAAATTTGTTGAAGAGAAAACTCTGGATACTCTTCTAAAACAATTGGTGTCCATTAAAATGTAGAAGAAATAAAGAATCAAAGAATTCAACCAATGCTTCACCACAATTCTTCATAAAATCCTTGTTAACACCCAACCAATAGAAGTGGTGCTAGAATACCATACATCCGACTCACAACATTTATTGCCATGTTCATCAAGAGGACTGGTAAAACAACTATGGAAAAGAATTTCAAAGTGGCCAGGAAGGTGGAGAAGGAAATGATCACCTTAGTAGGGGAACAAGGAGGAGAGGATAGTAAAACCTCGGTTATAGGAAAGAAACCTTTGTTATTGACCAAGCCTATAGAGAATGAACCCACTGGCCTGGAAGGTGTACTAAAACTAGTCAAAACATTGTCTAATGCAGTAGTTGACCTAAAAAAAATTACATGGAAGGGGCTTATAACCAGAGAGCATTTAGACTTTTCTACAAAAAATTCAACAACCCACCAAAGCCCCTTGAACCTTCAAATTTGAATCTAAATCTGGAGGAGGCGGGGATGGACAATTTTTGTACTTACCACCAAGACTGTAATACCCTTGTTTCCCCTAGCTTGTAAATATAATTGCTATCACTGTTAAACTACCGATAGGCTTAATATGTGTGAATTTTGAAAGATAGGGAACCATGTCTAAAGAATGTGATGTAAACATATCTCTATTGATTAATATAAAAAGGAAAATTTCTAAATAACTACTCTGATAGCAAATGTAGATTTTAACCTTGTACAATATTTACTGCAAACAAATTTTCAGTAAAAGAACAGAAAAGATACAATGGCAAATACAAACATTATACAGAGAATTTTCCCCTGGAAACCCAAACCGGGAAAACTAGCATATTCTATATTCATTCATAGTGTTACATTGTTTACAATACAATATACATATAAGAGCTAGCGGCATCCAAAACCCTAATCCAGTGACATGGATTAGTCAACAACCCTAATTCCTTAACCAGAAATAGAAAACCATCGACAAAAACCATGTGCCGAAAAACTGCCCAAAAATGCGACATGTTTCCCAAGGCAAAAAAAATCTCGGGGGCACTACCCCTACACCCCCCCTGCGCACTCGACGCAACATAGACACTACTACTCATGCAAATAATATAACACATACCCAACCGATTGTAATACCCTTGTTTCCCCTAGCTTGTGAATATAATTTCTATCATTGTTAAACTATGGATAGGCTTAATATGTGTGAATTTAAGGAACCATGTCTAAATAATGTGATGTAAACATATTTGTGTTGATTAATATAAAAAGGAAAATTTATAAATAACTGTTGAAGGTGTTTCCTATATGGAAATGATGCCATGAGAGGGAATGGTAAGGGGAACCATCACTGGTTGAGATGACCCTGCCAGGAAATATGCTGCTAGATTTGAAATGTTCATACCTAGAACTGTCCTCTGTACTAAAGAATTCATTTACCAGTCAAGCTTGTAGTTGGGGAGTATTCCTCAAGAATCAATGAGAGGATGGGAAGAGTACCCATATGAAATTTTCTTGATTTGACCCACGAAATCTTATTGAGAAAGGTAAGAAAAGAGGAAAAATCATGGGCAAAAGGAGGATGAGAATGGCAGTTGCACATGGTTGGGTAAAGAGACCAATTCCACATAAGAGTAACGTGTGAGATTTCTCTGGTTCAGATTAGAACAAAGAAGAAGTAGAAAAAGGAATTGTTCCGGGTATAGGAACTGTTTGGCATTGTCTTCATATCAAGCTGATAAACAAGATTGTAGAAGTTTTATTGGTTGAGTGAGCAATCATAACAGGCCCCCTTGCTTGGTGGATCAAATATTGGGTTGCCGGGTTCCTGTGGGAGAAGGAGAGTGACCTTCGTCCCTCATGGTTTGTTGAGCATAATAAGAAACACCTCTCATGGCATCATACTCTTGCTAGGGAGTGGCCCATTGTAGAAATAACTGGTGCAGGTGTGCCTATGGTTGGGTGGAAAGTGGCACACCCTTCAGCAGTTGCCAGTATTTTCCAGTTTCCAGAAAAGTATATATGCATTCTGCATAATGAATAAAGAGAATGGATCAAGTCTATAAATTTTAGGCATGGTTTTGTATGCATGTTTAAGGAATAGACTAGTTGTTCTTACTGCAAGTCGGTGTGCTTGGGTAACACTAGAACATAATGGTCGGTTGCTTTCTATGAATGTTGTATTGAATGGATAGATATACCTATATGATTTGAAATGAATCCATGTATTGTATGCAAGTTCTCATGCTGTAAAAGTGAGTTTGGGTATGCTTATGTAACTAGCAAATTTGTAGGGCTTACATATGTCTCCTATCCCCGTCGGTCCGATGGACTCGTGGAGTCCAACAGGGATGGTAAAGGTAGGGCATAACCTTATGGACACTGTAACCCCCGAATGGAGAACTCGTGAGGTATGAACCTGCTTTAGAAGGATGGTGATAAAAGTTCCTAGGAATCTGGGAGGGTTTTTGTATAGTCAGGGAGCCTCGATCCCTGTTTAGTCTCTTTCCTTGAAGAGGAAAGATTACAAGAGACATAAATCTTCTTCCAAATTGGGAGGAGAGATTGTCTTAATCAGTTTAGAAATTAGGGTGAAGGACAAGAAGGTTTGGTAGAACCTTGACGAAGGGCTTGGAAGAATCCCTAGGTATCAAAGTCCAAAATTAGACCGTAAATCGAAGGAAAACCCTGAAGAACCCTAGAAATTTGGATAATTCTTGACTTTGGACTGTTTCCATGACGAAAATCCCATGCTTTGAGCTAGAATGACTCTTATTCTTTGATTTGGTATAGCTAATGAATCTTGACCTTACGTTGAGGGGCGAGATCATCGAGATTATCGAGCCTTAGAATGGGTGAACGAGGGGAAAGTCGACGACAACAAGAATCCTAGAACTAGTGACAGTCATCGATTTGTGCCCTGGTCGTATCTGGACCATTGATGTTATTCACGTCATCATCATGGACCTAGCATCAACTAGGACGAGTGATGGTTCAAAGAGGGACGACGAAGTCATAGGCATGAGAACTGTCAAGGACTATCGATTTGTCTGAAGTGGACGCGACCAGATTTGAGTTGTTGATGTGATGTGCATCATTATCAAGAAACAAAGAGATGAGAAGTGAGGGTCACGCGAGGGACTGTCGACGATGATAAGGCACTATGGTTGATGAGGACCATCGATCAACGCGTAGGTGAGGTTAACCTCCGTCGTAGATCCCTGGAAATCCCCCCCCCCTCCCACTTAAGCGATAAAAGGAAGATATCGTCATGATGACGTCGTTTGCGAACTTGGTAGCTAGGAGGTCCTAGTTGGGACAGGTGTCACTAGGGGATTCGTCAACCGGAGGAAAGTGGGCCCCGTTGGGCAAGGAGGTCCTTTGGGCCTTCGCTTTAAACATTGGTTGTTAGATTACAGGCTAGGAAATCTGGACCATTTATCCCGGGCACATCGTCATCGAAAGTGGATGATTGGCGAAGTTGGGGTGTCGACCCCAAAGCGTCGACGACGATAAAGGTATGAGGATTGATGAGAGTCATTGATCGATTGAGAATGAACCTAATGATATCTCAACCATTGATGTCGGTGGCATTGTCATCGAGAATAAGAGGTTGGCGAGGTTAAGTGATGGACCAAAGATGTCGACGACAATAGGAGTTCGAGGATTATCCAGAAACGTCGATCGGTACATGGGCACGAGATGATCATCACCATAGATCCCTAGAAATCCCCACTTAAGCAATAAAAGGGAGCCATGATGTCATGATGACGTAATTTCCAACTCAACAACCAATGGGTCCTAGTGATGTCAGGTGTCACTAGAGGAGTGGTTAATGGACACAAATGTCTAGTAGGAGGTTAGAAGCTTTGTGACCCCAATTTTTAACCTATATTGTAGGATCTAAACTTTGACAGATCTTGGTCGTTTGTTGGAGGAAGTCAGTTTATCCTGGAGGTTGGGGAGGATGAAAATGCCAACAATGATGAGATGCTGGGGTTAATGACAATCGTCGATCTGTTGGGGGTGGTGATGAGGAGATCTAGGTTGTTGGATCCAGACACATCGTCGTCACAGCATGAAAGGTTGGTACAGTTGAGTGATATCCCAATAGTGTTGACGATGACAAAGACTTGGGAAGATCTGGGTCGTTGATCGTTAGGCGAGCGCGGTGCAATGACGGTCGTTGATTTGTCGTGGGTCCCATATGGTCATGCACGAAGAGGCAAAAGGGATGAAGACGTTAGGATGGTGTGGTATTCCAGCATGGATACCAGTGTGATTGTTAGGGCGACGAGTGTCACCAATGGATTGGATGAGGGACATGTGTGGTCCCATAGGGGGGATAAAAACCCTTTGAACTACAACTGCAATCTAGACCGTTAGATCTAAATGTTATTTGGTCTCAGTCGCTCGCCGGAAGATGACAGGATCAAGCCCAGGAGTGTGGATCAGAGCGAGTGTTGACGACGACGGGGTTGAGAGATCGAGCAACAATTGTTGATCGGTGGATAGGAGAGGTAAAACCTTAGTCGTTGACCCTTGTGGGTCCCATCCATTCACTATTTGAGAAATGAAGACTAGAACGTTATTTGGCATGCAAGTTAGGAGCGCTGACATGATCAGAGTCGTTGGAGGAAGAGTCTCGAGAGTCATTGGATCTGGATCAATCCCAATAGAGTGGTCATCGTTGGAGCTCGTAGTCGGGGTAATCAGTAACTCTGTGGAAGCAGAACCCTAATGACGATGAAGACATGCCCCACAAAGGATGGATCATTGTCAGAACCATTGGATTGGGGAGTTGGAACCTCGATGACGACGAAGAAAAAATGCCCAAGTGATCAGGGTTGTTGAGTTGGAAGGTTCGATGGGCTAGATGGCAGATTCCACATCAGTGCCATGTCGGATGCCATAAGAGATAGGTGACCACACTGGATGGCATAAGAGGATTGACGAGAGACATCGATATGTTGGGAATGACCATAATGAGATTTGAACCATTGATGTTGGTGGCATTGTCGTCGTGAATAAGAGGTTGGTGAGGTTAAGTGATGGACCAAAGGAGTGGTTAATGGACACGAATGTCCCGGAGGAGGTTAGAAGCATTGTGACCAGGATATTTAACCTATATTGTAGGATATAAACATTGATAGATCACAGTCATTTGTTGGAGGAAGTCAATTTATCCCAAAGGTTGGGGAGGACATAAACGCCAACGACGATGAGATGTTGGGATTAACGACAAGCGTCGATTTGTTGGGGGTGGTGATGAGGAGATCTGGGTCGTTGGATCCAGATGCATTGTCGTCAGAGCATGAAATTTTGGTACAATCGAGTGATGGCCCAAGAGTGTCGATGACGATGAAGACTTGGGAAGATTTGGGCCATTGATCATTGAGCGGGTGCAGTGCAACGACATGTCGTTGATATGTGGTGGGTCCCACATGGTCCCGCAAGAAGAGGCAAAAGGGATGAAGATATTAGGATGGTGTGGTATGCCAGCATGGTAGCCAGTGTGACTATCAGGGTGACATGTGTTACCAGTGGATTGGATGAGGGACATGTGTCATCCCAAAGGGGAGCTAGAAACCCTTTGAATTATGACCGTAATCTAAATCATTATATCTAGATGTCATCAGGTCTTAGTCATTCGTCGAAAGATGACTGGCTTGGGCCCAAGAGTGTGGATCGGAGCGAGTGCCACCGACGACGAGGTTGGGACATTGAGCGACAATTGTTGATCGGTGGATAGGAGAGGTAAAACCTTAGTCGTTGATCCTTGTGGGTCCCATCCATTTACTATGTGAGCGGTGAAGACTATGACGTTATTTGGCATGCAAGTTAGGAGTGTTGACATGATTAGAGTCGTTGGAGGAAGAGTCTTGAGAGCTGTTGGATCTGGATCAATCCCGATAGAGTGGTCATCGTTGGAGCTGGTAGTTGGGGTTATTAGTAACTCTACGGAGGGAGAACCCTGACGACGACAAAGACAGGCCCCACAAAGGATGGATCGTCGTCGAAACCATTGGATTAGGGAGTTGATGCTTCACGAGAGTTGGAACCCCGATGATGATGGAGAAGACAAGCCCAAGTTATTGGGGTCGTTGAGTTGGAAGATCCGATTGACTAGATGGCAGATTCCACATATGCGCCATGCTGGATGGCATAAGAGATAGGCGACCATGTGGATGCCACATGGCAGTGAGGTGTTTTTTGGCCAAAAGAAGGCCTATAAACATCGAAAGTTGGCCATAACTTTTGATCGAAGACTCAGATATGAGTATAATTACCGTCATTGTAAATCTCTTAATGAGAAAATGATGATGGTGTCCTCGATGAGAGGTTTTGAGATGATTAAGGAAAGGTGAAATTTTAACACCCCATCACCCTAAGTAAGGATTAGGGGGTTGGGTGGTTTCATAGTAGGAAACAACACTTGTCTTGCTTGGGCTTAGGAAAAAGTCTAATAGATTGTCTTGGAAGAGACTTTTAAGGGGGAGGGTACCCTACCCTACCCTATCTATAAGAATTTACAAAATATTTATTACGAAAGGGAAGGCTGAAACATTCAAATACTTTTACATGTTTAAATTTGGTTTGTATAACATTGTTGAGTGCTTAATAATGAAGTTGATTTCATTATACAAAAAAAAAATTGTGTTGATTGTAAAATAATGGATAGTTAACTAACATAAAATGTTGATTATCAACACTTAACCAGTTAGAGTACATCAAGGAGACTACAACATAGAGAATGGTGACTCATCATGAGATGGGAGAGAGCTCCCATAATAGAGAAGAATAGTCTAATGAAAGGAGAGTGGTAGAAACCCCTCCGAATTTGGTTGAAACTGTAAGAATCCTCATGGCAGAGTTGCAAAGCTTCAAAGTAGACAATGAGAGGCTTATAAAAGAACAAGAAAAGCAAACTGAAATAAATGCAATTTTGCTGCAAAGCCTGTCAGATATACAGAGGTAGTTGCAGCATGGGCTTGCAGCCAATAATGTGGACATGCATCAGTTTGAGAAAAACAAAAGTCAACCTGAGATACAAAAACATGGCCATGAAAGTAGCAATATAATAAGAAGCACCTCAAAGAAGGCCCGACATGGAGCCAAGAGGCATGCTAACATCAAGGATTCATCTGGAGAATCCTCTAGTGAGGGAGATGACAAGTCCAAATAATTGTCCAACAGTGAGACTAGTTCACATTTTCAGAGGAGAAGAAAGAGGAGGAAACACTCCAAGACCCATGACCCTAAAGAGTTTAAGAAAGCCAAGCCACCCAATTTTGATGGGGAGATTAAAAAGGGGGGAAGAATTTGAAGCTTCGTGGATACTTTGCCTAAAGAAGTACTTCAAAGTTCATGACTACTTTGCAAACTCGAAGGCCTAAATAGCCATTTTCAACTTGAATGGAAAGGCCTCCATCTAGTGGGAGGACCTTAGAAATGTAAAGGGAATTCATGAGAAAGAATTGCCTTGGAGGCAGTTTGAAAAATACTTGAAAGAAAAGTACCTATTTGAAAGGTACTATGATGAAAAGACTAAGGAGTTCTGTGAACTCAAGCTAGGACAACTCACAGTAGATGAATATGCTAACAAATTTTTTGAGATGATAAGGTATGTGCCATATATAAAGGATGAAAAGTTGAAAATGTAGTGATTCGTAAGTGGGCTACCTCATTCCACCTGAGACATAATTGAGTTTGATGAACCAAAAACCTTAGAAGACACTATTTGGAAGGCCAGGTACTGCTATGAGCAATTCAAGTGCAACACAAAGCCTCATAAGGATTAGAAGAAGAAAGGTAAATTGGGATTCAAGAAGAAGGGGTTTAAATCCTCGAGGTTTAAGAATCATGGGAAAATCCCTAAGATGAGCCTTCCCACTAAGAGTGTGTATCGACAGAATTTCCCATCTCATAGTGGAAATAAACCTTTTGGATTAGCCCTAGGAAAGACTGATAATACAAAGAGAGAACCATTGAAATGTCGTGGATGTAGAGAAGAACACCTGCTAAGGGAACGCACTCAAAGGAAACAAGACCGTAGAAGGGTATACAACATCTAGGAGGCTACCATAGTAAATGATGGGGCTAGGAGCATGCCATAAATTTATGCAACCCTGGATAATAGACAATCTGACCACCAAGCTTCAATGGTTTAGATGGAAGGTATGATTGCCAACCATCTTGTTTCTATTTTAACTAACTCTAGTTCTGATTTCAGTTACGTTGCCCCTCAAACTATTGAGAAATGTAAATTGCGGCAAGTAAAACATGCTAAATCATGGTTGGTACAACTAGCCACTGGAACAAAAAGGAAAGTAACAGAAGCCATACCAACATGCCAATTCATTGTGAATGGGTTGCCCACCCAAGCAACCTTGAACATACTTCCTTTGGGATCTTATGACATGTTGATTGACATGGATTGGTTGGCTTCCCATAAGGCCAAGTTGGACGGTTATAAAAGAAAAACATTGGAATGTGAAGATGAGGAAGGGAAGAAAAGGATCCTACAAGGAATCCAAAAGCCTATCTCAGTGAGACAAATATCAACCCTTCAAGTGAAGAAGTATTGCAAAAAAGGATGTCCCTTGTATGTAATACATGTACTGACTATGTTGAGGACAGTAAACAAATCCTAGAGGATCATCCTTTGTTAAAAGAATATAAATATGTGTTTCCTAAAGAGGTACATGTTTACCTCCAAAAAGATACGTTGATTTCTCAATAGAACTTATGCATGGAGCAATGCCCATATCTAAAGCACGTTATAGGATGCATACCCCAGAGCTAGTTGAGATCAAATTATAGCTAAAAGAGATGTTGGAAAAAGGTTACATTTGGCCTAGTGTGTCCCCCTGGGGAGCCCCAACTCTATTTGTGAAAAAAAAGGATGGCACACTCGAACTGTGCATAGATTACAAACAACTCAACAAAATGAAAATTAAGAACAAGTATCCCTTACCAAGAATTGATGATTTATTTGACCAGTTAAGGTGTGCTACAATTTTCTCCAACATTGATCCAAGGTCTAGATACCATCAGATCTAGATTAAGGAAGAAGACATCCACAAAACAACCTTTAGGACAAGGTATAGACAGTATGAATTTGTGGTGGTGCCATTTGGGCTTACCAATGCATCAAACACCTTCATGTGCTTGATGAATAATATACTCAACAAGTTCTTGGAAACATTTGTGTTGGTTTTCATTGATGATATCCTAATATATTCTAAGAGCAAGGAAGAGCATGAAGAACATCTCAAGTTAGTGCTTCAAGTGTCGAGAGAACAAAAACTCTATGCAAAGTTTAATAAGTGTGACTTCTTCCAAAAACAGGTCCATTACTTAGGTCATGTCATATATGAGGAAGGAGTGGTAGTTGATCCCGACAAGATCAAAGCCATTATGGATTGGCCTACACCAAAAGATGTAGTTGATATCACATCCTTTATAGGCCTAACATGATGTTATGGAAGATTAATAAAGAGGTTTTCCAAGATTGGTCATCCAATCACCTCCCTTCATAAAAAGGGAGTTAAATTTATTTGGACAGCTAAGTGTGAGGAGAGTTTCCAGTAGTCGAAACACCTTTTAACCCATATGTGCTGAAAATAGTAGACCTAAACAAGGACTTCCTTGTGTGTACAAATGTCTGCAGAGAAGGACTTAGAGGAGTCCTCATGCAAGAAGGGCATGTGATTTGTTATGAATCTAGGAAATTGAATGAGCATGAAATGATTTATGTGACACATGACTTAGAATTGGTTGCTATAATGCATGCCTTACAAATGTGGAGGCATTACCTCCTAGGCAAAAAAGTTGTACTTATGACAAACCATAGTGGGTTGAGATATTTGTTCGACCATGCATAACTCAATGCTAGAAAAGCTAGGTGGATGGCTCTCCTTAGTGAAATAGATTTTAAAATCAAACACATTAAGGGAAAAGACAATAGGGTGGTTGATGCCCTTAGTAGAAGCATGCAAGTGATTCACTTGGCAACAATAAGCACCTGTGAATCAGACATCAAATAAAGGGTTAAAAGTGCACAAGAAACATATGAGTTTTTCAAAACTGTAAGGACATAGTTGAGTACTTAGCTAAGTGTTTGGAATGTCATCATGTTAAGGTGGAGCACATGCATCCAATAGAGTTGTTGCAGCCCCTACAAATCCCATAATGGAAATGGGAAACCATCTTCGTGGATTTTGTCGCAGGATTACCTAAATCAACCAAAAAAAATGATGCCATTATGGTAGTTGTGGACAAGATGAGCAAGGATGCTCGATTTATCCTTGTAAAATCAACCTGCAAGGCAATAGACATTGCCAATATTTTCATGAAAGAAATATTTAGATCGCATGACATACCTACGGAAATCATATCAGACGAAGATGTTAAATTTACTTCAAATTTTTGGAGGTCTTTGTTTGTTGGTTTTGGGACTAGATCGTTATTTAATACAACCTACCACCCTCAAACCGATGGGCATATAGAGAGGTTAAACCGGGTATTAGAAGACATGTTAAGGATGCATGTGATGCACCAACCCAATAAATGGGAAGAATATCTACACTTCGTAGAGTTCACCTACAACAATGGCTATCAAAAATAATTGAGAATGAGTCCTTTTGAGGCTCTTTATGGTAGACAATGCAATATTCCAATCGGTTGGAACAACCCAGTGGACAAAATTACACTTGGGCCAGATATGCTCAAAGAAATGGAACAACAAGTAACTCAACTAAAACAAAATCTGAAAGTGGCCTAGGACAAACATAAAAGCTACGTAGATAGAAATAGGACTTCCAGAGAGTTCAAAGTGGGAGATCATGTGTATCTCTGAATTAGACCCAGACGAAGTTCCTTGAGAATGGGAACTTGTGCCAAGATGGCACCTCGATTTTGTGGACCTTTTGAAATTTTGGATAGAGTGGGGCATGTAGCATATAGATTATCTTTACCTCCCACAATGAAAACACATAATGTTTTCCATGTTTCATTACTCAAGAAACATGTACATGATTCTACTCATATAATTGACTGGTTTGTAATCTAGGTGGAACCAAAGGGAGAATTCCTACCAGAACTACAATGTATACTGGATAGGAAAGAGATCCCACTCTGGAACAAAACCATTGCACAGGTCAAGGTGCAGTGGAAACATTTTGGCCCAGATGAAGCTACATGGGAAATGGAGGATGCCATAAAACATGCATACCCACTTTTGTTTACCGATGTGCATAGAAATAACAACGGTAGGTAGAACACTAAGGACAATGTTCCTTTAAGGGGGAGGGGATTGTAATACCCCTATTTCCCCGAGCTTGTAAATATAATTTCTATCATTGTCAAACTATGGATAGGATTAATATGTGTGAATTTTGAAAGATAAGGAACCATGTCTAAAGAATGTGATGTAAACATATTTTTGTTGATTAATATAAAAAGGAAAATTTCTGAATTTAAACATTCAAATGCCTCAACACAAATTTAAACATTAGAATGCCATTTGTTTTAAGAGATCCCACATCTCTAAAAATGATATACATTGATATATGATTGTGCCATCATTTTTGGATTGTGTTCATAATCAACATATAGCACATTTTTAGCATCTTGATAAGCTAAAGGAAAGAGACTCTTTTTTTGCACTATGAAAACTCTTCACTTATGACAATGTCAATCTAGGAAGATTATTTTTGTTTCGCACTGTCAAAACTCTTCACTTATGACAATTTCATGGATAGAGTCACACAACAACTTGACTTGGATGATCCCTCGAAAATCCAACTCATAGTTGATAATTAGTACTCATAATGACCAAAGCTCCCCATAAGAATCATATCAACTTAGGTTGCCCAAATTGGCTCCATGGTTTTGAATCGGGGAAAGAGACTTTTCAACTCCCATGCAACCACATGTTCCATCATTTTTGTATTTTCCCATTGTTGGAACTACATAATACTTGTCTAACCTGCAAATTAGAGGCTCTCCAACCTCTCATAAAATTAAATAACTTGAAAATAGACTATACAATTTCAAGGCATTATGGTCGATACGAGCATTCATGGATAGATAAAGCTACTGCTTGATTCCTTGCAACTGAGTTATGGTTTTCTATTGAGCCAATAGAATCCCTGATAAGAAAGAAAGATGATGACGACGATGAAGAAATCAAGTATGTAGAAGCAAAAGTTACAAAAGTACATATTTCTAACATGACGAACTCCGTGCAAGAAGAAAATTAAGGAGATTTCAAGTAGGTGAAATAATGATGGTACATCTAAGCAAAGACCACTATCCCAAGGGAAAGTATAACAAATCGAATATAAAGAAGATTGGATTGTGTAGGATTAAGATGAAAATTTTAGATAATGTGTATAGGTCGAGTTTCAAGAGGAGTTGTATATTTCTCTTGTATTTGATGTGAATGATATATATGATTATGTAGGATATGATTTAGTTGAATTTGAAGAAGATGAGAAAGAGAATGTTGAACCACATTGGATGGAAAAATTGTTAGGGAAAGAATGACTATAAATAGAAAAAGTTTTGGAAGGAAATGTAATCAATATGTGATGTGCAAATTGCAAGCAAAAATTGGTGAAGTGGAGAGGTAAACTAGATGCTAAAAACACACATATTTCATAATAGGAGTTTCAAAAATCACACAAGAGTAAGGCCATAGCAGAGTAAAACAATTATAGTTCGCATGTAGAGCCACACATGTTTTTTAACAAGGAGAATACAATGTAGGAGAATCATGCATAATGCTTGAATGGAGTTGTGTAGAGAATGATAAATGAAGTAAGTGCATAAGATAAAATACAGGTCTAAAGGCACAAATTTGTCGTTCAACAAACAAATGGAGATTATGGCATTGGTAGATTATGACACAAGTGAAAGAATTAGAAAGCTTGAATGTGTGAAGTTGAAGAAATGGACATGTGGCAGTGAAGTCGAGATATGAATGATTGAATACAATTGAGGGATTAAGGTCATTGGAAGGCTAAGTGTTGAAGAGAGGCATAATATAAGGATGCGAGGAGAAGGCAATCAAGTTGGCCCGAGAAGACACTACTTTGTCTGGAATCAAGTTAGATTTGAGAGGGAGAGAATTGGTTGTCAAGGAGAAATCTTCATAAGAAGGAGGTTGTACCTAAAGGAGAAGGCGAAGTATTTTGCAATGAACAGTTCCATTGGGAAGGAGACACATAGAGGTTGAGAGGAGGATGAAGTTAATTGGTGGATACATCAAGAGGAGTGATACTTGAGTAAGATTGGGCATTTGTGAAGTTCACATATTTTAGCAACACAAGAAGAAGTTCAAGATCACATACTATGCATGGAGGATTAAAGCACAAAGTGTGCTTGTATGTAGGAGAAAGTAAGACATTGAGAGGTTTTAGGACTTGTGAAGACCCAAGGGCATATTTGATATTGTAATCCTAATGATAACAATGAAATGAGAAGACCCTATTGAGTATTCTATTGTGATTTATGGTTATGTTATGTATTGCTATCAATTCATTGTTAGATTATGGATTGTTGTGAAAGTGTTTACACCATGCTTCAAGTGTGCTTCATGTAATGTGGGGTGCATGGTGAAAACCTAGCCCCTTCTTATATCTTGGCTTGTTGATGGTTGATTGGAATTTGAATATCTTACTATAGGTGGATGCTTGTCCTTAGGATGTGTGCTAAAGGAGGCACACTTCTTATGGAGGTAGTTTCCTTACGTGGCATTGCCATCTTCTACATGGCGTGCATGTTAAGGAGGATGGGGCCTTGGCATAGGTTGTTAAGAACCAAACATCAATATAGCATAGAAAAACCTCAAGAAAAGTACTCAACGCCTTGAAAAAGAGATAATTTAAGATAATAAGCCTCTTCGAGGGGGCAACCTCCTTTTACCCCACTTAAATGTTCAAGTACAAGATGATTCAAAATGAAAA
>SNQJ01S0043490.1:22214-32825 GCA_010110895.2 Picea sitchensis | reverse complement strand
CTCAATGCCATGGATCCTACCCTTGTGTTTGGTAATGATCCAAAACAAGGCTACATCAAAAGTTATATGGATATAAGTTGGAATCTCTAATACATTATGGCTACAAAATGAAATTATGTTACAAATATGGCAGATGTCACGACTCCATAGGACGCCTTCCTGAATCTTGCGATTGTACACCTCCTAAGGGCGAGCGACACCACGACGGTTCTCACTTGGATGCTTGGCAACACCAAGGATACTTTGCCCAGAATACGCCTCTTCACCTAGAGCATACCTATACTTCGTTCTATGCTACGGGCGAGTTACACTCCTACTCTGTGCAACTCACTTGTATACTTTAGACAAATTGTTACCAGTTTTAACAGTTAGTCATTTAAGCATACATCCATGAACATGTGAAACAAACAAGAGACACAGATATAGTGCGGGCGACAAAAGACGTGCCTAACACCCGACTAAGTCTTATTATTGCAAAATAGTTACAATATGAGCATTACCGGCTTGGTTTACAACTTGGGTAGAGTCGCACGACTTGCCTCACCTCACCAAGACACTGATACACAGATTCACCCCACCAAGACTCTTTGTTGCAACAACTTTCGCAACCCCTGCGGTGCGCCCCAGACGTGCGCCCACCATAGACTCACCGTCTCTTCTTTGTCGCAAGACTTAACCAAGCTAACATAGACTTTTGATTCTGCCTCATAGCATGCCTCGCCTAGACATGCGACAAGACTTCCCCAAACTCCCCTTGTGCGTCCCACTCTTGGCTACTTGTCTTCCATGTCTTCGCAACTCTGCGTTCTGTTTTGCCTTGCCTCAAAACTCTGCTTTGGTCGCTTGACTTGCTCTCTTGCTCTATTGCCTCTTTCCCTTCTTGGTTGTGCGCCTTGTGTTCTTATATAGACTCCAACTGTCTCCTTCACGAACTCTCGTGTCCTTTGGGTGTGTTGCGCGCTTTTGCGGACCAGTGCGCTCAAACGAACTGACGAGCTGTGTGCCCATGAACCCGTGCGCTCGTGAACCTTCACATCACTTTGGATTGGCGCACCCCATCCTTGGGCGCACTCCTCATGTTGACTCTCACCAACGTCTTTGGTGCACCCTTTCCTTGTGCGTTTCCTTGAACCGATCGACGTGACTCTCTGTGGGTGTGCCGATGGGGTCATCCAACCTCTCCAACGTGCCCATGTTGCCATGGGTAGGTGGGTCCACTCCTTGGGCACGTGCCCAAGTTGCCCTGTCCTTGCCCAAACACAACCCAAGTCCTAATCATCTCTCGCAAGGAAAATGAGGCGCGTGCCCCCTTGGGTTCGCATGTCACCATCGTGCGCCCAAGGTGCTCCTGCCTGCGCCTATAAGACTTCGTTTTTCCCAACCGATTGCATGCCCCTTGTGTTCTCTTGCCTAACTCGTCTCCAAGTCTGACCAAGGAACGCGCACACTTGGTGGGTGTCGCGGAGGGCTTTACATCCTCCCCCACTCCAAGTTATTTCCGTCCTTGGCAACATCCGTCGATCTCCATGGCGCCTCTGCCCCATCTTCGAATCTCGTCACTACTCAACAATTGTTGTCTTCCACTGTTGTCGTCAAGGTAAACTCCTCCCTAGGAAGTTTCATGAGTCCACGAAGTGCCGCATCACAGTGACTCACTGCTGCTTTCATACTTCTTCCGTCTGCTCATGATTACGTGTGTTGGATCCCCTTGTGACTTCGGTTGATTGGGTAGCTAGTCCAATCGTCATGCTTCTGCCACAAGAACTCACATCTTCACGCTCAAACACCCTTTTCTTTTCGTAAAATTTTCCACATTCGCAACTCCTCGTTTCCTCCAAACTATCAAGTCACCCATCTTGTGTTGCCAACAAACTTCACCAAGGCACCTCCTCAAGGCACCCCAAGGCCTCAATGTCCCCCACCGAGACAGTGAGCCAATGTGCTACTATCTAGTTTGAAGGTGAAGGAGGATGGTTGGTTGGGCCATCTCTCTCATCTCCAATCTCTCCCAATGCGATCAATGAAGAGTCACCATACTTTTGCATTATATAGTATATACATAAGCAACAGTACACTTGAACTGATTCTGCCTTTGCACTCCTCAACAAGTTGTTCTAACTTAGGGTCATATGACCATTCACTTTGCCCAAGTTCACTAGAGGAGGATTCGACCTCTTCCTCGGGTCTCCTCCACCAAGGTCGCTGTGTCTCCCTCACGTCCTCTTGGTCCACAGATGGTCTCTGCTCTTGTTCAGCGAATTGCTCCTATGTCCTTATCTCTGTGACTTCCTCCAATCTTCGCTGCGATTCTTCATACTTCAAACAAAGATTTGGCAAGCCATCCACTGCCTTAGCCAGATATCCAACTATGTCTTCAACATCGATAAGCCTCCGTTTGACTGACACGAGTCTCCTTTCGCTTTCTGCGTTGGGATGTCCAACCATCACTCCAAATTGTCCAAGTTCGTCCTGACAAGGTTGTATGCATTGGTTCTCCGCTATAACCAATCGCAAGGAGGACATCCGTGTACCCCCTTCCTTCCTCCTCACGGTAGGAATCAAACATGGAGTCTATCCCGAGAAAATGGCCAAATTGTCCATGTGAGGAATAGGTGTTGTCTTTTCCTTCCTCATAAACTCCCGTCCCAACACAACTTCGAAATCGTTCATAGGAACAATGGTGAAACTCGTTCTTCCGCACCAGTCCCCAAGCTTCAATGAGACATCCTTGGCCACACCAACAACCCTCTCTACACCTGAGTTGACTGATTTGAAGGTTGTTTGCATTGGCTTAGGTTGCAGCCCAAGTCTTTGCACCATATCCTCTAACAAAACTATTAAAAGAGGCAAAAAGTTTTGCAAATAACTTAGATGCTCAAGTGGCCAATGCAATCCAACAAGAAACAAATATGAAATTGTGCGATGCAAAGCCAAGACCTCCCTTGTATGGCCACACCGTATGGTGAGCATGGCCTCTTTAGAAACTTAACATGGCACCACCAGAGTAAACCTCAATAGTGTCATTCTTTTTGACATACTTATCACTTTTGCCTATGTTATGAGCTAGAGATGTTGCCTTTAAATCTTGAAATGACACTCTTGTCATTGCCAAGCTTGTGTCATGCAGCCATAAGACCACATCTTGGCGAACATGCATTCAACAAACCTTTTTTAACCTCGGAAAGATAGGCTCAAATCATGTAGAATTTGAGGTAGGTGAGGTGGTTCTTAGAAATTTGATGAAATGAAATGATATTGTTGTCCGCAAGTGACCAAAATAGGTCAATAGGATCGAGAAGAACAACAATTGACAACAAAAATAAGGAGTGCCTAAAGCATCCTAAAAAAAGTCTAAAAACTAGGTTAAAGAAAGAAAAAAATAGTAGATAATAAAATAGAAAGGGAGTGAGCCCAAAAGGGGGGCAAACCCAAAAGGGTAAACCTTAGACAATGAAGTAGATAGTATATCAAAAGAAAAAACTCCTAAGCAATGTTGTGCCAGAAAATGTCCTCGAAATAGTAACATAGTTCTCTTCGTCTGACATCCTTGGTTCTTATATACTTATTCTTTTTTCCTTTCTGAATTCTATCATGTAGGTTATCTTGTTATCCAGTTTCTTCGGTTATCTTATTTTTCATATTTATTCAATTTTATTTTTTGTAGTTGGGTGCAAAAACAACTTAAAGATCATCCTGATGAGCTATGGCAAGATGGTGTGCAAGATTACATCAAGCATGCTTCAGAGATTTTGGTTAGTATCATCCACCTCTATGAATCAAGTGTTGATAATTTTCGTGTACTTAGAAAGTCTTGTTCACAATTCCATATTCCATTTTTCTATAGCAAGGCATTAAATAATTGGATAGATTGAGCTCTTTGAGTATGAATATTGAACTTTAGTTGATTTATCCTTTATTTAAAGTTCTTTGAAATTAAAAACATGTGCTTTTGAGTGAATGTCAATGAGAAAAATAATGCTTAGGAATAAACCTATAGTATGAATATTGAACTTTTGTTGATTGATCCTTTATTTAAAGTTCTTTGAAATTGAAAATGTGTGCTTTTGAGTGAATGTTGATGACAAAAATAGTGCTTAGGAATAAACCTATGTACAATACTTTAAGTAATCAAGGAACATTGTGGAGATAAGCATAAATGCATAAACATTAGAATATAAATACTAAATAGTGACCATCAATTACCAATATGAGGTGTAATTGTTGTTAATTACAAATATTAAGTGTAATGGCCGTTAACTACCAATTAAATGTGTGGTTAGGTCTTTTAAGAAGGATAGGTGCATCCAACATAGCAGGAAGAGGTAGGAAGACTATGTGTCAACCTAGGAGGCCAACCAACCCTAGGAGAGGGGCAAGAAAGAGGGTAAAGTACATTATGTTGTAATAATGATATAAACAACTATTATGTTATAGTAGTCATAGGTCATAATGTACATTTATGTTGTAATAATGATTAAGTCATCCCTTTTCCCAAAAGGTATGACTTATCACTGTAGATTTTCGAGGAACCAGAAGGCTGCCCAACAGGTCTGTCTTTGACCTCTTGTTGGGCACTAAGTTTGAGATAACAAAGCTGTCCTTGCTGCTGTTTTAGGAGAGCGAACAGGTCTAATATATTTCGCCTCAAATTCTGCCTTCAAATTGATGGTTAAATGCTCTTTTAAGGTGCCCTTGCAAGTGTATTTGTAACTGGTGTTAGCACATGCAAATACCTTAAAACATATAACACTCCTCTAGGATCTTAGAGAGATAGATATATAACAACTAAAACAGGCTGAAAATCACTAAGCATGCATGACAAATGAACACATCATGTTATTGGTCAACATGACCCTGGAAACCCCCCCCCATGGGGAAAACCAGTTAGAGAGATAAATATATGTTGGAGATCTCAAAGCAAATGTTACAACAAGTAAATACACGAGGAACTTGATACAATCCAAGCTTGTTCTCAAGCTTGTAATGGAGTCCCTCAAAACTTGTGCCTACTAGCCCTTGAAGAATACGCCCTTTGCTCTTTGTGCGCTCTCTTCACTTTGCTATGCCTTTCCTTGCCTTTGATTTGACTTGACCACTTGATGAAAGCACCCATGTAATAGATGTGCCCTTTCTCCCTTGCTTGGTGTGCACTTAGCCTCAAGTGCACCCCTCCACTCAAAAGATGCGACCCTACAACCTCTTGTGTGCCCTCAAGCTTGTTTGCACCCCAAACACAAGAACACCTCTCCCAAGCTATGGTGCGCCTTCCTCACAAGAGCTAATGCTTCCTTGCTTGCTTGCGCCCTTAGCCTCTCACTGAAGTGCCCCAAGGATATGTGTCCCTCTCCTCCTCAAGAGTGCAACCTCTCCTCCTCAAGATGCACCCTTCTTCTCCAAATGCCCAAAATCTCTCTTCTCTCATTCACCCAACTCACTCAAGTGAGCAATGAGCCTCATCCTTACCCTTTTCCCTCCTTTAGCCTCTATTTGGCCAAACCTAAAAGACCAATGGCCTAGATTCAATCTAGCCATGTCTAATTAATGGGTGAGATTTAATCTCAAAAATCTCACTTAGAAAACCCACTTTCTCAAGTTTCTTTAGTTTGCTTTATGTCTATTAATTCACCCGCAAAGTGAATTAATTGTCACTTTATGACTTAAGTGACATATTTCACTCTTGATTTAAATCTCTTAAGTCAAAGTGAAATTATAAGATAAATTAAAGTATTAAGGGTAATAGTCTCCCCCTTTGTGTTTAGAGACTCACAAACCCAAGGGGACCACTTTCCAAGGTACCCAAAACTCAACACTCCCTCTTACCAAGGAAAGTGTCACTCACCTCTCAATCTCGTCCTTGCAATAGACACTATTGTCTGCTAGCAAATACTCGGTGAGTATGGCTATACCCTGGTCATCAAAAGTGGCCTCTGACTCTGATCTGCTCGACTTGCATGATCTCTAGATGAAAGTCCATCTCCACCTATCCGAGATCTCCTTGAATCAAAGTCCTTGATCCAAGCCTAGATCTTGACATCTCACCAAAGATCTTGATCTTGTCATCTCACCAAAGATCTCTACCTTGGCATTTCACCAAGGATCTCTACCTCTTGGCATCTCACCAAGAGTCTCTACCTCTTGGCATCTCACCAAAGATCTTCCCTTTTGTCTCTCACCAAGGGTCTTCCTCTTGAAGAGGAATCTGAAATTGATTTGCTCGTCTCCATAGCCAAGTGAGACTCAAGACTCTCTGGCGCCCTGCTCACACTCATCAATCTCTAATGCTATGAAGCTCCTTAGAGACTCACAAACACAAGGGGACCACTTTCCAAGGTACCCAAAACTCAACACTCCCTCTTATTGAGGAAAGTGTCACTCACCCCTCAATCTCGTCCCTGTAGTAGACACTGTTGTCTGCTGGCAAATACTCAGTGAGTATTGCTGTACCCTGGTCATCAAAAGTGGCCTCTGACTCTGATCTGCTCGACTTGCATGATTTCTAGATGGAAGTCCATCTCCACCTATCCGAGATCTCCTTGAATCAAAGTCCTTGATCCAAGCCTGGATCTTGACATCTCACCAAAGATTCTGATCTTGGCATCTCACCAAAGATCTCTACCTTGGCATTTAACCAAGGATCTCTACCTCTTGGCATCTCACCAAGAGTCTCATGATCTTGGCATCTCACCAAAGATCTTCCCCTTTGTTTCTCACCAAGGGTCTTCCTCCTGAAGAGGAATCTGAAACTGATTTGCTTATCTCCATAGCCAAGTGAGACTCAAGCCTCTTTGGCGCCTTGCTCACACTCATCAATCTCTAATGCTATGAAGCCCCTGCACCAACTATCTGTCTACTCGGTAACTCTGAAACTGAAGCTGCCTTGGGTTGACCAGTCACCCCTGAAAATGGTGTACTTCACAATTGGGTTTGCGTCCTGTGAGATACAACACTCTCAATCTGTGGGACCTCCTCAAATCTGTCTGCGCACCAACCATTGGATGATGTCTCAACTGACAAACAACAACCTACAAAAGCACACTCCCTCTCAAACAGTGCAGAGAACTCCTCCTCGACTGTCGTTGTAGTACCACACTGCTTCTTCTTCTTCTTGGGACACTGTCCAGCATAGTGCCCCATCTCGCCATAAGCAAAACATCTCACTTTTCTCATGTCCTTCTGTTGCTCACCCTGTCCTCTCAACTGCCGCTCCTTGGCCCCAACCTTGGGCCCCTGCTTGGTCTTCATCTTGCCTTTAGCCACAAAGGCAAGATCAACCTCATCCCCATCCTCAACACCCTGCTGTTGACTAGTAGATCTAGAACCACACCTGGTCTCCTTCTGAATGAAATCGTCCCAGAGCCTCTCCCAACTCGGCATATGCTCACGGGCCACAATACCATGGACAAAACTCTCCCATGATTTGGTAAAGCCATTCAAGGTTGTTCGTACCAACTCTGAGGAATCTACTATATCGCCAACTACACCCAACTCATCTCGAATATGAGTGAATCTTGAGAGGTATGAAGTAACTGTATCTGTCTTCCCCATCTTGGTGCCCCTCAGCTTCTCTTGAAGCACCATCTTGCGGTTTTGGTTAGGAATCTGACAAAGACTACAAAGAGACTGCCACATCTGATATGCATAGTCTTTGCCAGAAATGTGAGGAATCACATGGTCTTTCGCCGCATCAAGGATTGTTCTCTTAGCTCTCTTGTTCTATCTCTGAAACTCTCCGTCATCTAGAATCATCACTATCCTTGCCTTCCAAGGCGACCAATTACTTGCGCCTGCAAGTCTATCCTCTACCCTCAAACCTGCCACTGCCAATGCTGACATGATGCTAAAATTGATACACTCTACCCAAGCAAAAACTGAACAGCTCTGAACAACTGAAATCAGCCTCAAACACACTAGTCTCAAGTGTGAAAAATGAGGCTTCCAACCAAGTGTAAGTTTGCCCAATAGGCATGAAAACCAAGGCACTTTCAAATCTGATTTTCCTCGCTGTTTTGGACTGAAAACTTGCTGTCCAAAAACAGCCAACAAATCTGATCTTTGCCTCACAAAAATCTGCCCATTGAATGCTCCACAAATCAGCCAAACCGCTTGCCCTGAAGCTCTGATACCATGTAGATTTTCGAGGAACTAGAAGGCTGCCCAACAGGTCTGTCTTTGACCTCTTGTTGGGCACTAAGTTTGAGATAACAAAGCTGTCCTTGCTGCTGTTTTAGGACAGCAAACAGGTCTGATAAATTCTGCCTTCAAATTGATGGTCAAATGCTCTTTTAAGGTGCCCTTGCAAGTGTTTTCGTAACTGGTATTAGCACATGCAAATGCCTTAAAACATAAAACACTCCTCTAGGATCTTTAACAACTAAAACAGGCAGAAAATCACTAAGCATGCATGACAAATGAACACATCATGTTTTTGGTCAACATGACCCTGGAAACCCCCCCAATGGGGAAAACCAGTTAGAGAGATAGATATATATTGGAGATTTCAAAACAAATGTTACAAGAAGTAAATACACAAGGAACCTGATACATTCCAAGCTTGTCCTCAAGCTTGTAATGGAGTCCCTCAAAACTTGTGCCTGCTAGCCCTTGACAAATGCGTCCTTTGCTCTTTGTGCGTCCTCTTCACTTTGCTATGCCTTTCCTTGCCTTTGATTTGACTTGACCACTTGATGAAAGCACCCATGTAATGGATGCGCCCTTTCTCCCTTGCTTGGTGCGCACTTAGCCTCAAGTGTTCCCCTCCACTCAAAAGATGCGCCCCTACAACTCTTGTCCACCCTCAAGCTTGTTTGCGCCCCAACCACAAGAGCACCTCTCCCAAGCTACGATGCGCCTTCCTCACAAGAGTTAATGCATCCTTGCTTGCTTGCACCTTTAGCCTCTCACTGAATTGCCCCAAACATATGCGCCCCTCTCCTCAAGAGTGCGCCTACAGGCCTTCATGCGCCCTCTCCTCCTCAATATGCGCCTTTCTTCTCTAAATGCCCAAAACCTCTCTTCTCTCATTCACCCAACTCACTCAAGTGAACAATGAGCCTCATACTTACCCTTTTCCCTCCTTTAGCCTCTCTTTGGCCAAACCTAAAAGACCAATGGCCTAGATTCAATCTAGCCATGTCTAATCAATGGGTGAGATTTAATATAAAAAATCTCACTTAGAAAACCTACTTTCTCAAGTTTCCTTAGTTTGCTTTAATTCTATTAATTCACCCACAAAGTGAATTAATTTTCACTTTATGATTTAAGTGACATATTTCACTTTTGATTTAAATCTCCTAAGTCAAAGTGAAATTAGAACATAAAGTAAAGTATTAAGGGTAATAGTCTTCCCCTTTGTGTTTAGAGACTCACAAACACAAGGGGACCCCTTTCCAAGGTACCCAAAACTCAACAATCACCCCAACATGTATTTGTGTACACACCATTATAACTCAATCAACATCCCATATCAATATTCATATTAGTAAATATTTATCATTTTAATATGGATCTTATGGGGTAACTCTTTCATGGACGACTTTATGAAGGAACCGTCAACATTCGCTGCAAGTGGTGTTAGAGTGGTTCTTGTTAAATTTTATGCAGTTGCAGAGGATAGTTTTCCTCTAACTAACTTGGAAAGTTGGCCTCCAAGCAGCCCTCCCTCAAGCTTCCCTCCTCCTAACCGCCCTCCTTTAACCGACCTGGGTAAGTCGGCCCTAACCTAGCCTAGGTCGGTCCTAACCCAGGGGGTGACCCTAACCTAACTCACCTAACCTAAAAACTATCTTATATAAAGAAGAGTGGGGGGCGCCCCTCAGACACATTAGTTCACTACTTCTGATGGCAACAGATCTGAGTTTTTGATAGCACTGTTCTGGTGGGCAACAACTAGGAGATAGGATATCTCTGTTTTGAGACAGAGTATATTTGTTTTGGTGGACAACAATCTAGTCTATTCTGTAGCATTCATATACTCTATTCTGTAGCAACAAATGTACTCATTTCCGAGGTCTGTTTTGAACAACAACTAAAGGGTGATTCTGGAATCTGGACAACGACTAAGAGGTTTTTTTGAGGGCTGAAAACTCTGTTTTGGGCAACAATTTTCTCTAATCTGAGGCAACCTTAAGAAAGTTCTAAGTCAGCATTAAGGGCACATCTGAGACAACAACAACTATTGTAATAGCTACAGGTCTGAGGGCAGATCTGGGTAGAGGCTCAGAGAAAGTTGAAGACACAGAAACAACAGTAAGTGCTATTGTCTTATCTCTCTCAAGAAGAGAAGTCTTGTACTATCATTGTACTTATTTGACTGTTAAATATATCGGAAGAAGTTTGCTGGGTTTTCTTCCCCTTGAGGGTTTCCCATGATAAATACTTGTCCACTTTGTGAGTGTTGTTCTTCAAATGTTTCTTATGCTTCAGTTTTTTTCTGATAAAGGCTAAAGAACACTACTGTGAACTATTGTTACCTGTTTAAGCTTGAAATTTAACATGGTATTAGAGCTCTAGGGCGTGGAAGTGCTCAGTTCTGCAGTCTGCTAGAGCCTGCACAGATCCTTAGGAGCTATTCAAGCACAGTACTTGCAGAGATGTCTTCCATTTCTGTAATGC
>SNQJ01S0043490.1:0-13748 GCA_010110895.2 Picea sitchensis | reverse complement strand
CTCTCTCCAGCAATGTGAGTACTGTCTCCTCCCCAATGAGTGAAGGTGTCGTCCCAGGCGGATTTCCTGCAGCTATTTTCCTTCTGAAATTATTAGACATCCCTATGGTGATTTCCCCGATAGCGATACTTGCTCTAGCAGATTCGCTGACACCTACCACTCCCTATTGACTGCTCGTGATTCAATGGTCTTGGACCATCCTTATTTAATGATAGCGAATCCCCATCAGTCTATTGGTGCCTTCCTAAGCTGTGCCGAAAGGTTCAACAACTACTTTTTCTCTATTTACGTTTTATAGATATAATATATTTAGACAATTACAAAGACCCCATTTAATTGACCTTGAATTGACTTGTCAAGGATCCTCATTAAAACTCCCTTGGTGTGAAAACGCATTGATTATTAAAGATTTAGGGGAGGCTGCTAAATTTACGTTACTTGTCTATCAACGATTCAAAAATAATGGATGAGGTCTTAGGATGAATTTACTTTTGGTAGGGTTACTTTAAGCGCCCCTTTACTTTAAAATGTTGTACTAGCTTATAGTCTCAATCCCTTTTTGAATGTTCCTTGATTCATGAATGTTACATGTTAAATCATAGCTTGAATTTAATTGGAGCTATGACATTTACCTTATGGTGTAATGGTTCTTTTTTTTTAAAAGGGGGGACTTTCTTGATGTAATTGCGGAATCCTTGGCATCATAACGAACAAGTTACATTGCCTTGCTACCCTCACTACCCAGGGAGTATTGAATGTTGTCCATAGGATTAGGTGAATGGATTTTTGTTGCATCTTTTATATGGATAAAACCTGTTGTTTCCCCTATGCCTTGAAGCAGGGTGGATAGATTACTTGCACCCTAAATTTAATAATGATGTATGACTAGTTAAGTAGTCAGACTTCTTGTGCACACTTAAAATTTAATGTAATGATTTATTTTGTAGACATTAGACATCTTGCGCGAATTAAATTATGATGTAATGTATGTGAATAACAATTATTATTTGCGCCACTCAATTTGATGTTGCTTGATTGGATTGATTTAGTTAAAATATTGTGTCCTTATTATTGCAAAGTATCACTGATTCATTTATCTTCGTCTCCAACGCCTTGCGAAATAAAACTGACTTATCTTGCATCTTGAATTGTTGATGTGGAAAAAATGCATTAATGGGATCGAACCTCGCGCGCAACGAAACCTTGATGTAAAGACTGATTTTAGAGGCATTAAACTATTTGCGCATGATGAATTAATAACTTTTATTGCGCCATTAATTTATTAATGAATGATTGTTGTAGACTTTAGACTACTTGTGTGTGATGAATTAATAACTTTTATTGCGCCATGAATTTATTAACGAATGATTGTTGTAGACTTTAGACTACTTGCGCGTGATGAATTAATAACTTTTATTGCGCCATGAATTTATTAATTTATGCTGATGAATTAATAACTTTTATTGCGCCATGAATTTATTAATGAATGATTGTAGACTTTAGACTACTTGCGCGTGATGAATTAATAACATTTATTGCGCCATGAATTTATTAACGAATGATCATAGATTCCTAATCATTTTTGCTAAAATTGAAAAATGATATGATAGATGATGAGTTATGTGAATGATTCCTCGTGAGCCATGTTAATTGATGTTTTAGGGATTGATGGGGAAATGTGGCTCCATGTTGGAAATAATGTAACTCCATGGGAGCATTCTATTATTATTATTGTTATTTTATTAATAGGATTAATCCTACTGTGGATTAATCATGTCGGTAATTGTATAAGGACCAAATCCCCTTTGCGAATTGGTCATCGAACAATTACAAAATGCAGAATAAGAATTCGGCCCCTGCTAGCTATTATTGAAGACCCAGACTAATTAAAGCAGGGCTTTACCCACCCAGAGTGAGAGGTCGGCTCCGCCAGTGAAAACCTTTCACATGTGTCAGCCTTGTATAAATAAGAGGCTACCTTCACTCTAACGACACAACTCACTTTGCTCACATTCATGAGTGTTTCGCAATTACTGGCTAGAGAGAGGAGGAAGAAGAGTGGTACATCTCTTTGGGAGGACTATCTCCATTGGTTTGAGTTATCTCTGAATCAGATAAGCCATTTATGATAAGGAAGTTTTTACTGGTTTCTTTACCCCTAGAGGGTTTCCCAGGATGTCTGCTAGGTCTCTTTAGAATGTGTGTATTTCCTGCTGATCTCAGTTCTTATGATGCTCTTATTCATTGAAATGCAAAGAATTATACTAATAGCATAAACATTAACAAATGTATGATCATAGGATCTCGTTGATTTTGGGCCAAATGGCTAGATCGATTTTACAGTGGATGTAGACACCTCCTTGTTCCTCGTAATGCCACCACTGAGACCCTAAATGGTTAAAATCAATTGAACCTCATTTGAGCGCTAGTTTATGTGTCCTAGAGGTCCCAACCTTGGTGGTAGGTTGGGCAAGTAGTATATTATGTGTTTCTTATGATTATCTTTATGATCCCATGATTTGTTATGGAATCGTATGTTTCTTAGTGATATTTGAGGATGGTCCTCATGAGATACATTGAATGTTTAAGATTGGTATTGTTATGCGTCATTATTAATGGTAGATTGCAATGATGTTGGGTTATGGTTAGTTAATATGTTAATACATTGATGTGCTTGTCATTGTTCAAGGATGACCTGGTGTGGCAATGTGTCATATTGATTATTAATGTACGATTATTATATCGCTAATTTATGCGGATTGATGTGCTTCCACGATGTTGACTCATTTATTATGATGTTTTAATTTTCCTAACACAACTTTTAAAAAGAAAAAAAATTTTTTTTTTTTTTTTTTTTTTTTTTTTTTTTTTTTTGTTGTGGTGGGGGGTTTGTGTTGTGGTTTTGAGCAATTTTCCTTTAGTTTCTTTCTTTTGATTTAAAGTTCAAACAATCTCACATATAAAGAATAAGCTAAAATAAATCACAACTTTAGTTTTAGTTTCTTTGCAAAGTAGAACACTAGTTGCTAGTTTAGCTTTCTTTTACGTAATTTTAAAGTTGGAAAATAAACTAGTCTCTCACCGTGTAAGAGGTCATTTAGGACTTAGGGGTAATTAGAAAACATTTCTCCTTTCAAAGATTTTACTTTAATTTAAGTAGTACACCCCCTCAATCCCTAAGTAATGTTCCCGACCTCTAGTTATGTAGGATTGCCCTGATCTTCTAGGAAGTAAGTTTCATAACATCACGGGTCGGGTCGTGTTGTGGAGTAGTTACAATAAGGACAATCTCAAGATTCCATTGTTTGGCCCAAAGAATCACTTCTAGTGGGGAGTGTGTGAAGTTTCCCACCACTAACTCCCAGTTTGTTCCCCTCAAGATTGACCTCCCAAGACCTCTAGAGGGTTTGCTGGTGAAACCATCACTGGCAAGTTCTCAAGAAATCTTTGAGCTAAAGGGACAACCTCTCTAGAAGCCAAATCTAGTTTTAGTTTTGTTTTACTTAGCAACTTACTCTCAAAGCAAATAAAATTCATCTCTTTAATCTACCTTAAATCTCAAAGCCAATTTTTCATAAAATAAGTGTTCATACAACTGCCCACGATCTCTTTAAAGCATTGATCTCATTGCTTTCATATACACAAAGTCTTTTTCTTCAAGTACATTTATTTCTCAAGCACTTGTTTTTATATCTTGAAGTATTTCGTTATTTACTTGCAACTTGTCAAAGCTATCTCTTGAGTATCCTTTTATGCAAGTATCTCTTTATGTAAAGTGATTGTGGTGAATGAAAGATATATGCTCTTATAGTAGATTTACTTTATATTTTGTCTTTTGCAATGTACTCCTAGATTTATTTCTGTACTTAGATTTCAGTTTAAGCCATAGATTATTTTCTTTAGTGACTACTCCCCTTGGCTTCCCTAAAAGTAAACCTAGACGGAAGGAGTCCAAATCAAGGTGATAGTGGGTTTGGACTTAGACTTGTGCCTCTAAGGACACACCAAGTGGATTGAAGATTTCTTCCACGTCACCCATGTGTGTAAGCGGCAACAAGGCCCAAGGAGAGAGGGGGGGTGCACCCCATGAAGGGAGGTTGCTAGTGGAGTATGGGACCATGTCCAAAGGGGAGTGCACCACTTAGTGGAGAATGGGGTCCAACAGCCCCAATCTCAGTACCACTGAGGCCCAAGGCTGGGCACACATCTCAAGGTTAATGGGGCTGAAGGTAAGATAAAAGAGGGTCTAAGGGTGGAGTTGGACATGCACCTTGATTTGGGTGAGGTTGGGAGAGCGAGAGAAAGAGGGTGCTTGGCTGGGAGAGAAGAGGAGGATCAGCAACAGAGAAGGGTGAGTTCTGGGCCAGCTTTGGGCAGCCAGCAGAGGCCAAAGTCAGACCATATTGTGCAGCAAAGAGAAGTCAAACTCAGGCCAGCTACAACAGCTTCTAGCAAGCTAATTTTTGGGCATCTTAGGCAAAGGAAAAGAGGCCAAATCAAGGCCAAATTCGACCAGCAGCAACATACAGTTTTTGGACAAACCATACAGGCTGCATAGGTTGGTCCGTACAGTCCAGAATCTAGTTGGGTCATACAGCCATCAGTTGGGCAAATTTGTTGAGGGAAGGAAGTGTAATTTGCTAGGAAATTTCAGTAAGAAATTTAATTTTGTAGGTTGTTGTAATCTTCTTTCAAGAGCCAAATAAAGCCCCCTCTTAGCTGGTTTCCCCACACTGGCTCTAGGGTGTCATCTAGTGTTGTCTTAGTTTAAGGATTGGTTTTGTGTGTTTCCGTTGTGATTTTCTAATGTTATAACTCAGTTGTAGGCGCTTTGCATAATTTATCAGATTTAAATCAGCAACTTTAATTTCTAAGTTTTAGGAAATTATTGGCAAACATTTTTGTGTTGAATAATCAGATTTTAACAGGGGTATTGTCTTTTATTATGAGACAAACAAGAAGTTCATCCTTCCTTAGGATGTGCCATTTCTGAATCCACCAAGAAAGACTCAAATTGTTCAGAGGGCAGCTTGATCATCTAGACAACTTCACTCGTGTAAATACATAACGGTCAATTTGATGATGAGATTTCTCATATTGAAGAGGGGATCCCTATATTGGATCAATCTCTAGAATTTCCTTTTGAAGCAACTATCACCCCCACATGAAGAAGTTCATGCTAATTTCATCAGAACCTGAAGTTCAATTGGTTGATGTGATCGAGAAGATTGAAAAGTTGAGGCTTGATGAGAACTCACCACCATCTCAATCAACCAAGCAACCTAGAATATCTCAGAAAGGTCCACCAAAATGGCTCTCACAAAACACTTGAAAGTGTTCCATCTTGATGAGATCGGAAAGACAAGAACTAGATTTTCCTCAAAACAAGATGGAGGTAATATAGATAATTCAAAATCAGGTGATGTAGAAGATATGACATTTCTATATGATTGTGAATTGAATTTATCTTCTGTAAATCCATGAACCCACATCCTTTAAAGAAGCCTCTAATTTCTTAAGTGATGAATGGAAAGCAGCCATGCATAAGTGAATATGATGTTTCCTCATCAAGAATGGCATGAAGCAGGGACCTCCATATGGAACCAAACCGATTGGCTGCAAGGGCATTCAAGAACAAGTACAAATCAGATGGCTCACTTGATGCACAAAACAAGGCTCCGTGAGAAAAATATCAGGCTGCAGAAAAAGAAGGTGTTGATTATGAGGAGACTTTGCCCCCACAAGAAATGAGCTACCATCCGCACTCTATTTTCCATAGCGGCACAAAATGGATAGAAAAATCATCAAATAGATGTGAAGATTGTTTTCTTCAATGGAGACTTGAAAGAGAATGTGTTCATGTCTCAAACCGGCATTATAAGGTATTGCAAGCTCATTGAACTTGCAGAAGGGTTTGAAACAAGCACTGGGAGCATGGTATGAAAAGTTAACCGAGCATCCTCCTCAAATTAAATTTCAAGTATTCTTTAATCTTGACGATGCAACTCTTTGTTTGTCAAGAAAGTTGGAAAATATTAGTATATCTTGTAAGTGTATGTAGATGATATGTTTATAACAGGGAAAAATGAGAACTACATTGCATCCATAAAGAGTTGAAGAAAGGCTTCGAGATGACAATTTGGGACATCTTCATTACTATTTGGGCATTCAAGTGATATAAAATCCAAAGTACATATTCATCTCCCAAAAGAAGTGTTAATACATTGAGAACTCAAGGAACAAGTTTGGCATGGCCGGAGTGTAATCTTGTTTCTACTCCAATGGAACAAAAGTTGACTCTCACATCAAAAGAAGGGAATAAATTAGAGGATGAAACCAAGTATAGATGTAAAATTTCTTGTGGGAAGTCTTATCTATCTTACTTCCACCACTGCACTGTGACATTTTATTTGTTGTTGGGATTCTTTCAAGTTCATGCAAAAGCCTCATGAAAGACATACATTGGTTTGTTGTGTAAAAGAGTTCTAAAATACTTGAAAGGAACTCGAGATTTTGGACCAAGGTACTCTAAGGTGGATGACTCAACCTGATCAGATATTTTGACTCAGACTTTGACGGAGATAAGGAAAATGGAGTATCAACTTCAAGCTATCTCATGAGTCTTGGATTAACAACTGTCTCCCGAATATCACAAAAACAATCAGTTCCAACATATTCCACAACAAAGGCGTAATTATGTGGTTCTGTGGTTTACAAAGGAGATTGTGTGGTCTCTAGAAAATACTTTAAGACTTTATGTGAGAAACGAAAGTAAATCTCTACTCCTCTTCTAGTTGACAATACTTCCACAATCAAGTTGGCCAAGAATCTCGGATTCCATGATCGAACCAAGCAAATCAACACAAAGTATCACCTGATTTTTTATCATGTAGAGGCCAAGACTATCCACTTAAGACATTGTTCCACAAATGAGAAAATTGCGTACATCTTCACCAAAGCACTTAGAAGAGAAAAAAATTGAGAAGTTCATAATGATGCTTTGACTCACACACACCCCTTCAAATTGTTGGGGAAATGTTGACAATACAATCCTTTGTGGTTACTTGTAACCGTAATGTAAATATGAAGAGTCAAAGGTGATAGGAATCTGGCCACTGGGCTTGGGAAGACCAAGAGTCACTTACTCATGTATATATTCACCTACCATCCTAATGCAATATCATCAACGTGGAGTTATTCCTTCCGGGCCAACCTTGGCCCGGACAAGAATTAATAGTAAAAGCTGAGAGTTCCAACCTCATCATACTTTATATAAAGAAATTAGAATTTCATATCCTATTCAGAGTTCAACAAACTTAATAGTTTTCAAGATTTTGGGATTGGCAGGATTGCAACAATTTCATTGATTCTATCATGTATGAGGGTATGGGATTGGTACTAGTCAACACCACCAACTATTGCATTTTGCATCAAGTAATCATCTATGAAGTTAATATAGACATGGATCTCCTTCTAAAATGTGATTTATGTGTGTCACAGTGTTGCAAGGATTTCCTTAATTCCTAGGTCCGTAACCGCTAAGCCGAGCTGGAGCATCTAGGAGCAACCTCCGGGAAATGTGAGATGCGGCTCCGAGCAATTCTTTTGGGACGCCTCACTCTTTGGGAGCTGCCCAATTCTGTAAAGCCCTGACTCACCCATGGCAATCTCCTAGACTCCTCCCAGGCACCCTAATGGTAATGTTAAATTTTAAAGCAAAGCTGACATTTTCTTTATCTTTCATTTTTATCTTTTACTTCTATCTTCATTTTATCCCTTTATCTTCAATTTTATCCCTTTACTTTATCTTTCATTTTTATCCTCTTAAAGGAAATGTCAATCCCTTTACTCTAAATTCCTTTAAATAACACCATTAATTGTTTCAGATGTTTGAGAGTGGTTCCAACCTTCATATGGAGAAAGTAGAATTTCATCCCATCTAAAATTCAGCAGACTTGACAATTTTCAAGATTGATGGGATTGCAACATTTTCATTGGATCCTATCACATATGAGGGTATGTGATCAACATTTAATCAAGAGCACGTATTCCTTTATGTACCTTGTTGTCAGCCCCTTATACACACCTATACAAAGATGGAGAAGTCCCAACTCCACTTGGTGTGTCCCTTGGAGGCACAAGCCTAAGTCCGAACCCACCGGCCACCCTCGGGATCTAGATCTCCCTTCCTTGGCCTAGGGCTCAATTCCTAGGTAGCCAAGGGGGTGTAGAACTTTAATAACTATGTGAAATTTGATTATTGATCTAGGGGTTAAATGAATTAATTTGATAAGAAAACCCAACCCAATGAAAGTTGGGGTAGCAAATGCAAAAGTTCAACTCCTTTAATGACAAGCAAACCCCTTAATTATGAAACAAATAATTAGACTAAAGCCTAAAGATTGATCAAAATGAGTCACCGAGATATACAACAAAAATAAAATTATACAAGAAATGAATAATGTTATGAGATATCCACAATAGATATGAGAAATAACTTTACACTTAAACCAATTATGCTCAAATAACAAAGAATGTTAGAAAATAAAGAATGCTTTTAACAAGTATTCACAAGAGAATTGCTTCAAAGAAAAGTGCTTGAAAAGGTAGATTGTTTGGAAAGAAAAATCACATGGAAAGTAAATTATACAACTTAAACAGTAAAATTGCTTGAAAGATACAAACTCTGAGATACCAATGTTGTGGAAAGTTGTGTTGGTTGGATTTTATCGCATTTTAAGTCTCTCCTTGGAATTAGGGGGAATCTTCAAGTGGATAGGATGCAAGCCTAAACTATGTGTCCACCCTAATCCCTATCCCTTCAACTAAAAGGAAATGTTGGGCACTCAAAAAAGAAGGACAAACAAGGTCCTTTCCTAGATCCACAGGTCAACCTGCACGTTTAAGACTCAAGCAAGGAGGACACGAGGTCGTGAAGTCGCCCTCACTTCAACCCTTTGGGGCCTCCCTAAGTCCCTATATATTTTGGTAGGAAGCACAAGGAATTTGGGTGCCTAATTAGTCTAGCCACACAATCCTTTTCTCTTTCTTAGTTACCCAAGATCCAAAAAGTGGCAAGGAGAAGGAATACGGGGCACAAGTTTGATTACTTTGTAAAAAATAAAATTTAGACTAGCCTTCACGATATTTCATGGATGGCTAGGCCAATCTCTTTGCAAGGTGGAGCAAAATACATCTTAAATGACTTGAAAAAATAAAGCACAAACTCACAACAATGGCACAAGATGGAGGACAAACCTACCAACTTTGGCCAAGGTGGGTAAAATTAAAATAAATGCAGAAAATTAAATATAAACCTAGTCTTCACGATATTGCATGATGGCATAGCCACTTTGGCAAGGTGTGGCAAAAAATACAAAGATTATTTACACTTTACGGAACACAAATTAAAGTGGAGAGAATGCAAACCCAAGAGACTCACTTTGGCTGCTTACAATGACTTAGAAAATAGAGGGAGGAAGAGGGTTTAGTAAATTAAGACCCTTGAATGTCTCCCTTTGAGGTCTTAAATAAAAGATGTAAATCCTCTTCTAACCTACAAAAACAACAAGATATTCTTGTTGGAAATTGCTAAAATGACTTGAAAAATATTACTTCAGATTATAATAATGAACAAAAATAATTAGACAAAATTTCTGAACATAAAAATGAAAAATTAGATTACATTTTATGGAAATAAAGCTAAAACTGATATATATAAATGGCTGAAAATAAAAATAAAAATAGAAGAAGCTTTAGATGGTTGAAAAGATGGATTTCCAGATCTGAAATCCACCCCTCAAAGCCTTTGGTAACATGCAAATTTTTGTAAACCCTTTGCTACAAAATACAAAAGAAGATGGGATTGATCTAACAACTTGCAAAAATACTTTCCAAATTAATTAGAGACAACCCACAAAGATTAATAGTAATGCTACTACTAATCTATCCTAAGCAAAATACTTTGTTTGGGTTTTCAAGTAAAATGCAAGCAAGGAAATGCAAACGAAATAGATTGCAGCAATATTACCTCAAACACAATCAACAATGACTCCAATAATACTCCAAGAGACAAGAAATCCTCCTCCAAAGCTTCTATTTTATTACATAAGAGAAGATTTGCCTGGACTCACTTCCATTCACTTAGGGGTCAACTCCATAAAAGATGAAGGATGCATCACCAGATGCAATTATATTGAAGACAATTTTGACTCTACTTTTGGCATTTTATGCTCCAGACAAAAATTTTGTAATCACTCCGCACTCTCTGGGTAATAACAATGTAATAAGTCCTGCATGGACTGCGCTTTTAGGTCACGTACCTTTGGATGTTTTCATTGGGAGAGTTCTTTTCACCGAGGGTTTTTATCCCTCAGGTTATCAATTGGGATTCTCAGCCCTCTTGATTTCTATGAGTTTTCCCCACACAGATGCAATACCTCTCCAAAGTGGTGAAACTACATTCTAATGATCTCATCTTTTGGTAGCTATTGTTTAGGGAATGATGTAAATGACCATGCCGCATGTTGCAGGAGTTTCGCTGAATTTCGTCTAGTCTAGATAGGTTTTTAATTAATTAAATTTTTAATTATTTAATTAATTAAAATGTTTTTGAGCAAATATTGTAAAAACTGGTCTTTGGGCTTTGATAGGTATTTGTGCTCAAAAGAAATGGAATGGCACCCTACACCCATAGACTAAGTTTCAGAACTCACTCTGACAAAGTTTTGCTATGCATTTGTCCACCCAGAATCAAAGTCAGTACCAAAATAGCACTTTTAATTGCTAAGTCATTTTGTAATTTTTGTAAAAGAGTTAATGGGTGAGGTTTGAAGGTGGAAAGAGCAAGATTAGACTTCCTACTCTTAACCCTCCCAACCTTTCCAACCCATTCTAACCCCTTACCCACCTTTTCCACTAAAAAATCATGGCCCCCTAGAAAGGGATTGATGTTTCTCCTTGGTGGAGGTTGTTGTGACTCCTCATTTTAGCCCCCCCCTCATGAGCTATGACTCCCTTTGACCCCCACATCACCTCCCAGGATGATCCCACTCCTTTTTCCTCACACTCCCTCCATTCCTTCATTTTCACCCTTCTTTGGTCTCCTCCAAGAGGAGAGTTACGCCTCCCTCTCTAGAACTCCATAAATGATTTTTAATTATTTGAGACTCCTCTCACCTTCCTTGGCATCAATCCCAAGGCCTCCCTACACCTCTTGTTTTGATCCCAACACCTCCTACTTTCTCTACACCCTAGATCTAGCTTTCAAACCCTAGATGGTGTGCCCTAGCCTTGAGGATTCACTTCATTACTATGGTGGACGCTTGGCACTGATCCAAGAGAGGTAGGTTTGCCCTCCAAGCATAAATAGATCCCTCCCCTCACTCATTTATTCACCAATCTTTGAGTTACTGCTATTATGTTGAAATTTCATTCCACTATCTTGTTCTTGCCATCTTGCCATTCCACTCAATGCTCTTGAGAGTTTGGAAGAAATATCTCTCCAACACTCTCATATTTTGAATCAATAGAAAAGCTTTGAAGGATTTTACATTAATCCAAGATATTCAAGGTTTTCTTCTGCACATGAGGTGATGTTGTATGGTTCATTTTTTTTATGTGTGGTTGGAGTAGATCTATGGTAAAGTATTTTACTAGAGTAGATTAGCAAAGAGTATTCTTGCTAGTTTATGCTTGTTGGGTAGCTAAGGGTTTGAAGTATTTCATATTGTTAGTCTATTCAATATTGCTATCTATTTTCATGCTTCACATATTGCTTTGAGTCTTGCAGGTTGCTTCAAAGGGATTATTGGGATAGCATCAAGAAAGAGCCTACCCTTAAAACCTTCTCACACTCCTTAGTTTCTTGTTCCATTTATTTTCTGCATACATTCCATTTGTATTTCAGTTTTCTAACACTCTTAGATAGGTCAAGAATATCTATTTTAAATTGGAAATTTTATGTAAAAAAAATTCTGCATAAAAACAGAAAAAAATTTGACATCTTGTGTGTGTTTGCAGCATTTCCAGCAAGCTTTTGCTTGCTGTTTTTTGCAGGTTCTTACCAGTTATAAGGGGAAACGCTGCCCAAATCCATCTACAAGACTTCCCCAAGAACCCTTCTTGGTTTGGTAACTATTTCTCTACCTTTTCTTTTGTAAATCTAAGTTTTCTACACTATTTCATTGATTCTTTTGTGTATAAATCATAAGCTAACATAATAAGTGCCTACACCTTGGGAGAGAAATCCCCAATATCGTTGGGCTAGAGTAGTTTAATCTTTGCAAGTTCATTCTTTATTTTTTTATTTTTGTTGGCCCCTCTTGTCAATAAGGCAAGTTAGTGTGACTTTTCCTCTTGTTAATAATTTGTTTGTTAACTTAATAACCCTCTTTGGCCAACAATGGTAGGCTTGCCTCCACCTTGGCCATTGTGAGTGGTTCCATCTTTTAAGTTTTTTTTTTTTTTTAATCTTAATAAGCTAATGTGCCTGCACCTTGGGAGAATAATCCCCAAAAATCGCTAGGCTTAAGGGAAACTTATCTTTGATGATTACATGCTTAATGGTTTAAAATATTCTAGATAGTCATCACATCTAAAGTTTTTTTCTTTCAAGCTATTTTGTTTCATATGCTTATGATCTTCATGATAATGGTTTAATGGTTTAGGATCTCTCTTAAGTGCCAAATCTATTAGTTTAATAAGTCATTTTGCCTTTTACATTCTAAGCATATGTGATCTAAGTCATGGTTTAAGATCTTAATCATTATCTTGTTTAATCTTTATTTTTCAAGCACATATTTCATTTCAATGGTTAACACACGTATGGATGAGTAATCTTAAATCTTGAAGTCTCTTTCTCATTTCATAAGGCAAGTTGTTCTTGCCCCTTTATTCTTGCAAGTTGAATGTCTAAATGGTGATGTGATGCTATGATGATTATCTTTGCTTAATGTTTTTTTCATTCATGTTACATTTTATGGGCTAAGCATTTACATTCATAGCTTTACATCTTTCAAGCACGTTTTCTTTCACCTTTAACTTTCAAATCTACATGTGGAATGGTTAATGAATTGATGGTACAATATCTTGCAACTTTCCCTTTATGTTTTGATGTGTTAAAGGTCATTTGATTTACATCTTGCAAACACACTTTCTCCATCATTTTCAATTCGGCCATGCGCTAAAAAGTAAAATTTAAAGTGCCTAAAACACTCTTAAAACTTACCAAACACACCTAAAGACCCACCCGAGGGTCATAATAACATTCTAGACAACTTTAGGAGCTTTATTCATCCATCTCCACCATCTAAAACGGGTTTGAGGGATACCCAGGGGGAAGTAGCGGGGGACCGCCCCGTGATCCTTAAGGGGATCCTTTCTGGGAGAACTCTTACTGTCAGGGCTGACCTGGGAAGCTAGGGTGGGCCTCGTTGCCTTACTATCTTGAGCACCCGGCAGTCATTTGGCCAAGGGAGGAGGAAGTTCAAAGCACCAACATAGTTTAGGGGGAGGGAAAATAAAATTGACTTAACTTTTAAGAAACTCCTTAACCATTTAGTTGCATAGATCATCCATGTTGTGTTGGGGGACTTAAATGTATGCTTAGGAACACACATTGGATATAATTACATGCTTATAATCATTGTTGCAACTTCATGGTTTATGTCTTTCAAGTTGTTATGAGCATATGAGTTAATCATTGTATATCTTTTGGTTCATCTGCTTTATGGTGTGATTCAAGAAGG
>SNQJ01S0043488.1:53463-88982 GCA_010110895.2 Picea sitchensis | reverse complement strand
ACATTGTTTGCGACACTAGTGATCAACTTGCGACACTTGCGAAAGTTGCAGGGAAGATGCGACACTTACGACGACCGATAGGGATAATGCGACACTTATCCATCTGAGCAATTTTGACGTGTAACATATATAATACATGTCCAGGGTTCCTTATTCATCAACAATTGGCAGCTTGGTGTATGCGATGGTTTGCACAAGACCAGATATTGCACATGCAGTGGGAGTTGTGAGTAGGTATATGAACAATCTAGGTAAAGAACATTGGGAGGTAGTAAAGTGGATTATCAGGTATTTGAGAGGTACTGCTACTCATGCATCATGTTTTGGAGGTTCAGACATTGTTCTACAAGGATATGTTGATTCATATATGGAAGGTGATAAAGATAACATGAGGAGCACCACATGGTATTTTTTTACTATAGGTGGAACAAAAAGAAGTTGGATTTCAAAAATTCAAAAGGTTGTTTCACTTTCAACAACAGAAGAAAAGTATGTTGCTGCTACAGAGGCTAGTAAAGAAATTATTTGGTTCCATAGGTTTATGGGGGAATTGGGAAAAAAGCAGGAGAATAGCAAGTTGTACTGTGACAATGAGAGTGCCATTCATCTTGCAAAGAAATCAACCTTCCATTCGAAGACTAAACATATACAACTCAGGTACTATTTCATATGATTCATCTTGGAAGATGAAAATTTGAATTTGGAAAAGATACACACTAGCCATAATCATGCATACATGTTAACAAAGGGAGTAACCAGGGAGAAACTAAGTTTCTGCTCAGTTTCAGTTGGTATTCAAGCATGAAGGTGAAGATGATAAATTTTCCAGGTCCAAGAAGGATCATAGTCCAAAAAATACAATAGTGATGGAGTTGTTGAGATCAATCTCCAAGTGGGAGATTTTTGGTTGTGGAGCCTGATTATCTTCCTAATTCAGAGGCCTTTGTTTTCAGTCGTGTTTATAGAATTTACACCCCAAAATAATGTACACTCCTCCACGCGGGGGAGTGCCAGTGGGGATTCCGGCCCCCGAAGGAAAAATTTCCTTGTAAATGTATATTGTAATTTCATAGTCAATACAGACCGTTCATTATAAGGTCGCAGATTTGCCGGTAGAATTTATGTTAGGGTTTTTTTTCCCTAGAAGGCAACCCTCTTTTATGAGGGAAATGTATTGTGGCTATGTATCATATTGCGAATATTGTATTCTAAGTGAGGATATTGTGATAGAAAGAAGAGGAAGTTACAATGGGTGTGTTGTAGGTTGTATCCCTTCATTTGTTGGACAATAATAAAGAAAGAACCTAGAAATTTCTATGGTGGACATAGCCCATACTGGGTGAACCACATATATCCGTGTCTCTATTGTATTGTGTATATTCTGTGTTTTATTTCCGCATTTTTCTTATTTTCTTACTCTGCAATCCTATTTTTATAACACTAACAACCCACCACCATCCTTTGAATCCACTTCCCTTTTCCCTTTTGTAATGTCTTTTTCATCTTATTGAAACCATTTTTCAATTAGGGTTTCATTTTCCCTTTTTAAATTTAAACTAAGATATTCGTTCCATCAATTGGGACCCACTTTAGAAGTTCAAGAATTTCTTTAAATAAATTATTTTCCAAAAATAACTTGTTTCCAATCCCAAAAATAGTCCTGATTGTAATTTAATTTTTTTGGGGAATAGGGTGGGAAAGAGCATGAAATAGAAAAGACATTGCTGAAGATAATCGAAGAGGAACAAAAAATTTAAAGACAAGGGTGGTGTCTATAGACATCGTTACATCACATAAGGAGAGCGCACTATGATTAGAACATCACAGTGCATACTTGATCTATATCACATGATCACCATAATGATAATGAAATAAGGGGTCTACTTTTTATAGGCTCAAGATCTAAACATATTCCATAGAATCTGAAATATCTTTTTCACATGTAACCATTGGTTGTTAAACTTGACTTCTCCAAATCCATGATGTCGAGTTGACTCTACAAGGATGCTCGACTAGACCGACTATTTGTCCAAATCATAGTCGATTGTTGGGATGGTCGATCCACCTCCTGAATATATTCGACTTGTGGTTGTCTATCTGACCAACAAGCACATCGACTACTCAACTGCTTGATGTAATTTTCTAGTCGATCACTCGTCCAACTGTATCCAGGTGTAGTTCGACCTATGGATCGAATGAACCCAAAATATGTGTGATGGACCATCAATTATTGATGTTCCATCACCCCCCCCATCAACACATGTCTTGGGAGATTCAAGAGGTGAAATTACATAATTATGAAACCCTCCCATAATTGCAGCTTCTTGAAGCCCAAACATCATGAAGAGCTTGAAAAATATGGCTTCAACTAAAGGTTTGGTGAAGATATCAACAACCTGATCATTCATTCTGCAATATTCAAGAGAGACAACATTATCATTAACCAACTATCTCAAATAATGAGCATGAATCTCAACATGATTCACTTACTGTGGGAAGCAAGATTGTCAACAAATTGTATAGTACTCTTGTTATCATTGTTGAAATATTTAATATTACTAAGAAGGGGGGGTGAATCAGTACTGGACAATTTTATTTCTTTTTCCCCTAAATATTGCTTCAAACACTTTTATATTACCATAAGTAAATTGAACATATATCACAGTTTTAATGAACACATTCACCAAACATAGAGATTTGAGGTGGAACCCAGATTGGGAGAAAAAATAATTTCACAAATAAATATCAATTCAATTGTAAAAAACTGCCCGTGAGGACACCAATCCTATGTAGGCACCAACCTACAAATAGATGAGGACACTAATTCTCTTGAGCACCAACTCAATGAATTCAAGAAACAACCTGTGAATAAATGAGAATACCAATCCTCTTGAGCACCAACTCAATACCTTTAGGCACCAACCTGTGAATAGATGAGGACACCAATCCTATGTACGAACCAAAATACAAATAGATGAGGACACCAATCCTCTTGAGAATCAACTCAATATCTTCAGGAACCAACCATAGGAGTCAAATCTCACAGAAAATTTGAGTCTTCATTTATTCTCCACATAGTTTATGCGATATGAACTTCACTCCTCTCGCTCATTGTTTTAGATCCACAAAATTAGACCATCACAGTCCAAATCCTCTCTCGAAATGCTCCTCCTCCTCATATATATATATATATATATATATATGATGTGCTTGACCCCAATAATGATACATCCATAGGGTCAGCTCTAATTCTCTTTTTTCAATTAAATCAAGCTCGAAATAGCCTCAAATTATTTCCTTGTTTTGCGTAGTTACTCAACAGTCGTTGGATCTTTCTCTGATTTTAATTACGACCGTTGATATTTTCACTATCTCATGCAATACTCTTTCGAAGTTCAATAGTCGTCGGATTAGGATATAGGATTGATCACATCCGTTGATCTTGTTTCCTTAGAAATGTTTAACAACATTTCGATCCACATCAGCCGTTGGATATGGATCTCATATCAATCTCCTTCGTTGATTTGTTTTTGCGTTCCCTGGATATCGAGGCTTATTGAATCACCACGACATCAGGACCACATGCCCTTTTCTTTGAATTCATACAACTATTTGGGCTTACATCTGCGACATGACATGACATATGTACTAGGTCCCATTGATGACATGGTGCTGACATCATCCCATCTACGTGGACCATTCACCGTTTTAGACGTGTGACTGCCATGATGTGTGACTGACATATCATTGATCGAGCCCTTAACATTGGTGATTTCTATTCTGTTGATGTGGCTTCCATGTGGGATGCTTATGTGGACCTTCAACATATAGTGTTCCTAGGATGTAGTGTACCCAGCTACCCCCAGATCGGGCTATGCTACTTCAAGCCAACTTTGGACTAATTTCTACTTCTGATCTAATTTTTAATTAATAAATATGCATTAACTATTCACATGCATAGATCAATATTCATGCTACAACATAAAAGTAATGAACCATATGTCATACACAACAATAACTAGCAAGAATGCATACTATGGATACAAAATTCATAGATAAATAAATACACAGCGGAATAAATACACAAGTAAATAAAACCATAATAGAGAGAGCTTATATTTAATGAAACAAATCACCAACTAGACGTTCCAACCAACCGTAGAAATTATTTTTCTAAGTCTCAACAACAATGTCACCCCTGAGCCAAGGCTATGAATCCATAAGGACAGTTCTAGAGTGTCACTCAGCTTCCCAAACCAGTCAACACTCAATCTCTCACAAGATTTTCAACACCCACAAAAATCCAAGTACACCATCTCTCTTCTACCTAGCCTGGACAACCCAAGAGAATGGACCCCATTCTTTTCCATGCAGTCCCTCATACTGTCCATCTCCTTCCAGGGATCCAGTGTATTTGGTCATGAATCTCCATGCCGAGACTCTTAGGATTCACAATTGTGAGAAAAACTGAACACATGCCAAAACATCTCAAACATGTAGGCCATAATTCATGGTTGTAATACACCATCAATCTTTACATCCAACAAAAACATGGCTCCTCTTCAACAATTCGTTTTCCCTTCCCAAGCCAAAAGCGAATGAGGAAAGGCGAGTGGGTGAAAGAGTCAATGGAGAGAGAACATGGTGAAAGGTGTGAACAATGAAAAATGAACCATGAGTGAGTGAGTGAATGAGTGAAGAAGAAGCAACCCCCACCACAGACCAAAGATGGGTTTATGTAATTCTTGGAATTAAGGAACCTTTTGGCCTCCCCCCCAAGAATATCATGTAATTGTTATTCTCCATTAAAATAAAAATGGGTAAATAAAATATTAAACAGATACTTAGCCCCTCAAGTTCCATCTCTTGTGGAATCATATCCCTTTATAAATCTTGTCCTTGTCCATCTAGCAACCAGTGATGGATTTTTTATTAATAATGATCAAAAATTAAATTTCCTAGGAACATTGGCCTCTTTCAATTGTTTGGGCACTCTGTCCTTTCATGGATTGACAAAATAAATTATTGAATATGGGGCTCAAAACCTGGGGCGTTACATCCCCTCCCCCTTATTTTGGCACTATCCTCAATGCATATACAAAACAGAAAAAAAAATTCAAAATTTATTCAAAAAGTTGCGGGTACTATTCCTACGTGGAATCTTCATGCTCTCAAGTAGCATCTTTAGGATTGTAGCAGGTCTACTAGACTTTTACCAGCTCTATAACTCGATTCTAGAGAATTTTGATTGTTTTATCCAATATTCACATTGGATGGACCTGAAAGTATCCCTCTGTCTCTACCTGAATCAGATGCCAATCAATAACATGGTTAGGATCATGTACATATTTTTTTTGCAAAGATACATGAAATACATTATGCACATTCATGGAAGCAGACAATGAAAGCATGTATTCAACTGGCCACATTTTGTCCAATATCTCAAATGGACCACATAATCTGGTTGCTAGCTTTGTACAACTACCCAACTTCAAAGAGCTCTTCTTGGGCTTCACTTTTAAAAGCACATGCTCCCCCACTTTAAATTCTCTAGTTGTCTTGTTCTTATCTACATACATTTTCTGTCTATCTTGAGTTGCCTTTAAATTCTGGTTAATTCTAACCATCGAGTCTTCCATATCCTTGAGCACTTCTGGCCCAAGTACCACCATGTATTGCATTTCCTATCATACAATGCTTCGAATGGGCTCATTTTCAATGAAGCTTGATACCCATTATTATAGGAAAACTCAACCAAGTGAAAATAATGTTCCCACTTAGATGGCTTATCCATCACATATATTATCAACATGTCTTCAATTACTCGATTAACTCTCTCTTTCTTCCCATGTGACTATGGATGGTATGCTATGCTAAAGTTCATATTTGTACCAAATCCTTTAAACAATCCCCTCCAGAAATTTGAAGTAAACTTTGTATCTCTTTTTGAGACAATTTTCTTAGGTATCCCATGCAACCTAGAAATCTCCCTCATCTAAATTTATGCAATATTAAATATTGTATGAGTCATTTTTACAAGAACAAACTGAGCAACCTTTGTCCATTTATCAACCACGAACATGATTGAATCATGGTGTCTTGTTGTCCTAGGAAATTTAGTTATAAAATCAATGGTTACCACTTCCCACTTCTTCTCTGGAATTGACAATGATTGTAACAAACCCATTGGGTTCCTATGCTTAACCTTCACTCTCTGACATTCCATACATCTGGAAATGTAATCAACAACATCTTTTTTCATTCCTGGCCAAAAGAATTGGATTCTTACTGTTGCAATTGTTTTCTAGTAACCAAGATGTCCGACATATGGAACATTATGCATTTCCTTTAATACCAAATTCCTAAGTTCTTCGGAACTAGGAACATAAATTCTATTTTTATGCATAAGTAATCCATCTTCCTTCATATCATATTCTTTAATTTTCTGTTGTAGATCTGTGACAACAACATCTAAAATTCTTCTCTTTAAATACGACTGATGCATACTAACAACTATAGCATGCATGAGATGTACTCTTCTACTAAGTGCATCAACAACTTTATTTTCTTTTCCTTTGATATACTTGATGTCAAAATCGTATTCACTTAAAAATTCCAGCCATCTCATTTGCCTAATATTCAAAGTTGGTTGTTCAAAAAGATATTCCATACCACTGTGGTCTATTTTTAATTCAAATCTCTTCCCCATGAGATAATGCCTCCACATCTTCAATGCGTGAACAATGGAAACAAGTTCCAAGTCATGTGTGGCACACATCATCTCATGTTCTTTAATATTTATGGACTCATAACCAATGACATGTCCATTTCGAGTGAGGACTCCACCAAGTCCTTCCTTGCATGCATTTGTACATACCACAAAAATTTTATTTGGGTCAACAATGTTTAAAATAGGAGCACTAGTAAGTAATTCTTTCAGCAGATTAAAGTTCTTTTCACACTCTGTTGTCCATTCAAATTTAATTCCCTTCTTTTGGAAAGAAGTGAAGGGATGAGCAATCTTAGAGAGCCCTGCTATAAATATTCTATAGTAACCGTCTAACCCCATAAAATATATGACTTCTAAAACATTCCTGGGTGTTGGACATCCTCTAATGGCTTCAATCTTCTCGGGATCCGCTGCTATACCTTGTTTTGAAATAATGTATCCCAAGTAATGGACCTGTTCTTGGTAAAAAGTACACTTACTAATATTGGCATACAACTGATGTTCCCTCAACACTTGCAATACCAATCTTAGGTGATGTTCATGCTCTTCTTCTAACTTAGAATAGACAAGTATGTCTTCCATGAATACTATGAAAAAGTTATCCAAATAATTTATGAATATGCCATTCATTAAGCACATAAAGACAGTTGGTGCATTGGATAGTCCAAATGGCACCACTACAAATTCATAATGCCCATACCTGGTTGTAAAGGTTGTCTTATCGATGTCTTCTTCCTTGATTCTTACCTAATGGTACCTTGATCTCAAGTCTATCTTTGAAAATATCTTTGCCCCTCTTCGCTGATCAAAAAGGTCATCAATTTTGGGTAGAGGGTACTTGCTCTTTACATTGGATTTATTCAGCTGTCGAAATTCAATACACAGCCTCAAAGTTCCATCCTTCTTTTTGACAAAGAGTACTGGTGATCCCCAAGGTGAAACACTTGGACGTATGTACCCTTTCTTCAACATATATTCCAACTAAATTTGTAATTCTTTTAATTCTGGTTTACTCATTCTGTAAGGTGTTTTTGATACTAGGGAAACTCTTGGAACTAAATCAATAGAGAAATCTATCTCCCTTTTTTGTGGAAACCCTGTTATTTTTTGAAATACATCTTCAAATTCTTGTAGTACCGAAAATTCTTAAAGACTTGCCCCCTTTTTCTTTTCTGGCTCCTCCACATGGGCTGCATACAATTGAAATCCTTTTCTGAAACATCTCTTTAGTTGTAAGGCTGAAATATCCCTTGTAGAGATGGGTCTTGGAACTCCTTTCACAATGCTCTATTTTCCTTCTTCATCAAGGCATGTAAATGTCTTGTTAAGACAATATAGGACAACATGATTATTTTCCAACCAATCCATTTGTTGGTTACTTGTCTCTCTTGCTACCTTTCTTGGGTTGACCCAGGTTTAAGTCTACAATGGTTTCCAACAAAACCCCTTTAAAACTATCGACCCCTCTGGTAAACTAGAAGGCAACATAGTACACAGAGTGCACTGCGTAGTCTCATTAGAGATAGTTCTATTGGTGGATGCAACGCTCAAGTTCTTGTATCCTGGGAATGAGTTGGGATACAGGATTAAAATCCATGATCTTCATTTGTTACTTTAACATTCAACTTATATTGAATACCCTGTCATTCTTATTCATGCATGTAAAATAACAGATCTAACTAATCATTCATGCATTTGTCTACCATCTAATCATTGACAATAAAGTAAATAAACAATAATCAATCACATAACACATTATCTACTGTGGTTCACCCCTCTCAGGATACATACACAAATATTTGGCTGCTCTTCTCTTTTATTATGGTGTTTCCAAAACTACAGTGTCACGCACATTACAACTCTCCATTAGCGGGTCAATATCTACAATGAGGTGGACAAGATCACACTAGGCTCCTCATCCTGTGATACAACCCTTCAGATATACCTTATTTATTCTCCTTAGCTCAACAACTTACAAAATAGATCAGATTTAAAGTCATTCTGTCTCCGAACGACATAGTAACAATGACCAACCAAAAAGGAACCATGTTCCAACAACCCTCGACCTAGACCTCCTAGGTACCTACTTATACATGTTTTTGGCTTACCAACCATTACATATTCTTACCAAAACCCTAACCCTATCATGGCTAGGTATTCTTTCATGTGTGTCTCTCTTTATTTCCTCTTTTGCATGCGCGTTTGTCTTGCATGTTCTTCTTTTCCTGCATGTGTGTCTGCCTTACACGTATTTCTTTTCCTGCATGCATGTCTTCCTTACACGTGCTACTTTTCCTGCCAGCTATATTTCTCCCATGTCATGATTTTCTCCCAAAATGGGCCTGCGCCCAACATGCCCCCAACATTGACATCGTGACTCATCCCGAGTCACTGCCTAACTCCAACATCTGTCACTTCTTGTGTCAGTGCTTCATGCATATCTTCTATCCATTAGAACTACTCCTGAGCCTGGCTTCTCCTTATTGACATGGCCTCGACCACCTGCATGGTGACTAGTGGTCATAAGATCTCTCTCCTCTCCAATCCTATCTATGCGAGGCACACTTTCGTTGTGTATATTTCCACCACCAACTGTTCTACCTTTTCTTGTAGGGCCTCCAATTGAGCCTGCCGTGCGAGATTTTGTGCCTGCACCACTTTTTCTTTTGCCTGAAGGTTCTTCATTTCTGCAACATTCTTGATCTTCTCTAGTAGTAACATTTTCCCGTGTCTCTTCCTAACATCTGCCATTGCTGCATGCCATTTATCTTCCTTTTCTTGCAACTCTTGTAGGCTCCCATCCTTTAATAGCTGTATCCATAGCTGGCCGCTCTTTTCCAATAATTTTTCCACTCTATGTATGTTCTGTGCAATTTTTTCTGTAGCTGTTGTCGCGTGTTTCTCTCTTTTCACTCGACCTGTTGGAGGAGTACTAGGTACTTTGTGCTCCTCCAGTTCCTTGATCTGCTCTTTATGTTGTGCCAAGGCCTGTGCTATTTTCCTCATCTTCTCTTTAAAATATGCTTCTTTTGATTATGCGCTATCGGGGATGGCTTGAAATAATCCACTTATCTGTTTCTCCATCTCCTCCACTTTTTGGTGTTCTAGGTTTCTCTTGCACGCACATGATTTGACTTATTCTTTGAGGAAACTTGTGTGCAAGTGATCCAGTTTTAGTATATGATTGTATGTTCACTTATGGATTCTTATGATGATGTTGATGATTATGATGTTATGTTATTTGATATCTATGTATTAACATATGCTATTGATGAGTTTCCTATGAGTGTGCAAGACACTTGACAGATTGAAAATTCCAATGTCATCAATGGACCTCCTTGGACTCTGGATCAAGTCAGGGAGTGGACTGTATTGGTTTGGGTATTTTTATCTTATGCATATGTGACATGTGATCAGGTATATTATGATGTTGTTTATGGATCATTGACAATGTTTCATTGATGGATGTAGACTCACGATTTCTTTCTAATCAGACTCACATAAGGAGTAAAGGGGCCATGCACAACAATCAGATATTGAGGGAGAGGTGTGAAAGCAACCCTGCCACAACCTACTAACACTCCCATTGTGGCTCGAATTGCAGGTTAATGATAACCTAGTTCAAGAGATCCACGATGCCATGAGGGCATACTGAGATAGTCGCTCACAAAGATTCTAAAGAGCGTGCAATAAGGCAAGGTCCTTATTCCTTAGAGGCCCTTAGTCTCTCACAAGATCGCCTGATAGAGTATTGAGTCCAAGGGTTAGAAAACTACCAAAACCAGTAAAAGGCGAGTGGCACACTTGGAGAAAATAGTGCGTCTTGAAGGGCACGTCGCATACATAAAACCTGAATAAAGGTGAGTGACACCCTTGAAGTACAGAGTGCGTCTTGAAGGGAACATCGAGATTTTTAATAAATGTGAGTCAATGAACCTAGGTGCCTAGAAAAAAATATTTGTTTTGACATTTCCGGACTTAAAAGAATTATTAAATGGGTAATTTTTATTAATTATAAAATCTCCTTAAAAATTCTAAGCCTAGTTTAAAAAATTGAGACTAATTCTAGAGTGGGTAAGAAGAATAAAAAATAAATTATAAATTTAATAAATGGTGGGGGATAAAGTAAAATCAAGTTAGGAATCGAAAGAGTAAAAAATTATATCTAAATATTTAATTATATAAATGTGTGCGAAAGAATACCAAATTGAAAACTAAGATAAGAAAGGAAAAACATGTAAAAGGATGTGGAAGCATAGAAAGGTATCTAGTCTAGTCTAATTAAAGAACTTTCCTAAATGAAACAAAGCTAAGTTTTAGAAAAGCGTCAGTCATTAAAAGGGAAATAGAGGGAACAAAGGGACAAATAGGAGTAATTTTAGGAGCGCTTTTAGGACGGGTGAGGGAAATTGACATTAAATTAAATTAAATAGTGAATGTTTGGTGCAAATGACGAAACAGGTGACAAGTCTACGGGGGAGAGTAATTCCTAATTAATTTAAAAAAAACAAATTAAATTTGCAAATGACAAGTGGTCACTGAGAAAAATTATATAAAAGAAATGGATGAGAGGAGGAATGGATCATGACTAGTATGAATAAAGTTATACTGCCGAAATTTCTTTGACCGATTTTACTTGTGAGAGTTGGGATACCCAACTCGAGAAAGAGAGTGATAGCTTGACCTTGTGAGGCAAGCTGGGAGAAAGAGTTTTCTGGTTGTATTTGTGCATGGCCCCTTTGCGGCTCGGGGGGCTAAGGGGGAAGAAGAGTACCCCTAGCGTTGGCTGGGAGGTACCGGTGTAGTCTCGACGGTTATCAGGTGGGAGAGAGGAGGGAGTGCAAGCGTGGAATAACAACTTCATATTTTTCGCCTTCGCTTACGGTAATCCTAACTGAGATTGAATTCATTAAGTTTCAAACTAAAATGTAGTTTGATTCTATTGTATAGTATTGTAAATTTAGGGTGGATGATTTTTTAGTAAACGATATGATGGAATGTTTTGAAATTTTGTTTCTGGACACTGAAACCACCGCCCCGGTAGCGAGTTCTCCCAGAAACTTGATTTCTCCAACCATTGGTGCGCCCTTCCAGTTCTCTTTACTTTGACAAATTTTGAGTGGCTAAGAGAGCCATTCCTTGTCATTTTACCTTGACCAAATTGTATGCTCAGTGCACCATGTCCTTTCTTGCTCTGCGTTTTTATCTAAACTGGACAATGTTTCTTTTCCCCTTTATCTTTTCGCCCAACATGCAGTGACCCTTTCATTTTAAACTTTCTCCCCATCCCTTCCTCTGAAGTTTTGGGGTATTGAGTGGAGTGCTTTGCATTTTGTTCTATGTCTATACGAGTCTAGAAGAGGGTAACAAATACGTTGTTGTTGTTTAATCACTAGTCTAGTTGGGTTGTGGGATTCTCTTTACGCAGTGAACCCCATCACGACCATGAGATCGTTTTATGTTGGTGACCGGTGCAGCCCGAGGGGAGTCCCTCTGCGTTAATACCATACCCATTGCTTCAACCCCAAGCACTGCATTTTTTCCTCTATGCACAATCACCCAATGATTGGTATCTTCTGCTTCACATTTCCGAGAAGCAAAGGCTATGCGCCTTCTTCCTTGACCAACGTCTCCACCTTATGATTATTCTGCGTTTTATTATTATTATTATTATACTGGCGAATTCCTCAAGAAGTTTGCGATGGCATGCTTTCCCTCAACGTTTTTTTATGATTATTATTCATGTGGCCTTTTGCTCTGCATTTTTGAGACCCAGGGCATTGGCCTCTCTCTCTTTACCCATCAAACCACTTCATTATATCTCTGCATGTTGCCTTAATAACTCAGAGAAATTTATGCTTCCTTCTCTCTGTGATTTACCTCATTTTTACACAGTGTTTTTCCTTACAAAATCTCAACGTTTTTGTCTAAATAACTCAACGAAATTTATGCTGCCTTCTCTTTGCGATTTACCTCATTTTTACACAAAAAGTTTTGTAGATTCCCTCAACGAATTTATTCTTTTTACCTCTGCGATTTGCTTGCCTTCTTTCCAGCATTAACGATTCCCTTAATGAATTTATTCTTGTTACCTCTGCGATTTTCTTGCCTTCTTTCCACCATTAACCTCTGTGAATCTTTGATCACCCTTAGTGAATTTATTAGAAGCATCGAGTCTGCGATTGTGCACATAAGGATGCCATGTGTGCATTGACTAGGGAGAAACCTTTTGAAACTTGTGTGGAAACATTTTTTTATTGATTGCGAGGTCCATTTTTGGGCTAGTTAAACTTCAGTTAATTATTATTGATAAGAATCTATAATTAAAAATGAAAAGGTCTTAATGCTTTCATTTAATTGTTATTTTTACATTATTCAGATATTTGAATAAAATTTATATTAGAATAATATTCATTGTAGGAAAAAGGTTGAGTACCTTTCATTAGAATTTTATTTGATCTTAGATTAATTGAATAATATTCATGTGTAGGCGAATGACGTGTAATTAAATATGGGAGGTTGATATTAAACATATATTCATGTTTACTTCATTTGGCCATTGCTATGTAAACATTAATGTTAGCTAGATATATCACTTTTAGATGTTTAGTTGTTAGTTGACGATTGCGCATTGGATATTAATGATTAAGTTTTTATATACTTGCGCTACAAATTTAAACTTGTTGGATGACTAGCTAAGTAAATAGATTCCTTGCGCGCACTGAAATTATATTGCAATGTGTGTTGTTAGATATTATACTTCTTGCGCGCAACGAAAACATGATGTAAAGAATGATTTTTAGACATTGGACTTCTTGCGCTATGAATTTTTTTTGATGTGTAATGACTAAGTAATGGGTCATCTGGCGTCATTGAATTAATGCTGATACCAAATGGATTGATTGATTATTTCATTTGCGCATTAATTTAATTGATAATTACTTGCACCATGATATATAGCTAGGTGTGGATTGACATTTGTGTAGTTACTTTTGGCACCATAAAAAATTAATGAATATTTACCTTGCGCAATTGCTTATGCTGTGATTAAATAATTGAATTGCTTGCGCATTGGAATAATGATGGACATACAATGATTTAGCTTTGATTACTAGCGCGCATTGCAATAATGATGGTGTGTGATTAGTTTAGTCATAAAATTTACTTGCACACCTTAAATTAGGTGGGCATGTGATTGCTTCGTCATTATTCTCTTGCACCTTTGAATTTAATGTTGATCACTCTTGCGTCATGAATAAGTTGGTAATTAATCTTGCGTCATGGATTTATTAGATATATGACTGATTTAGTGACTAGTTTTCTCTTGTGCCATTACTTAAGTTGACATGTGATTGTTCTTGAATTGTTTACTCTTGTGAGAAACGAATATTTAAATGTTGATGTATGATTAATAACGATAATGATTACCCTTGCACCATGATTAATTGATGAATAGGATTGATGGATTGATATAGTTGATGTTGGAATTGTTTGTTAGTGGGATGTAGACACCTCCTTATTCTTCAAAACAATTGCCAGCCTTGAGACCTTAAATGGTTAAAATCAATTAGAACCTGGGCTTGAGTGTTGCTTATGTGTCTTGGAGGTCCTAACCTTGCAGGGTAGTTTGGGTGGGTAGTCATTTTATATTCGTTATCTGATTGAATGTTGTTGTAAATTGTTTCAAGATGATATTGATGTGCCAATCTACTACGCTATTTATGTTTATGTGTCGCTGTCCTTCGTTGATGCGTTGAATGCATCGTTAGTGATTTACATGATGAGTAGCTGGTACTTCCTTTACTTATGATGTTGTTTATTAGGCACTGATGTGATCATGTGTTGATGTTAAATTCTTAATGATTTTTTTTTTTTTTTTACCTTTTGTGCTTCGCTTTCCTAGTCATAATAGAGGGGTCATTACATATGGCATCAGAGAAGGTCATTACACCTTCCACTTTATTGAACACTTGATTAATAATTTATCACTAATTAAATTGAATTGTGTCCCTACATGTAATCATGGTTAGAGGATGCCACGAAGGAAGATGACATGGTGCTAGGGGAGGAGGCATGACACCTCTTGTAGCATCACGCCAGAGGGGTCTAACCCCCAAGGATAAGAACAAGTCATTTGATAGGAGCAGATTGTTGTGGGGGATGTGGTTGGGTTAATGAGATCCTTTCAGAGGATGTCAGTGGCCTTGATCAACCATCTGGATAGAGATGATGCCAAGGATCCTGTATCCCTGGAGGGTCCACAACACACCCCAGCCGGTACTGGTAGCATTCACAGAGAACTCGAGAAGGTCAATTTTCCTGAGTTCTTGGGTTCCAGGGATGGTGCAGACATCGAGGAATGGTTGGAGAACATGGAAATGTGCTTCGCACTTCACAACTACACCTCCAACATGAAGGTCCACATGGTGGTCTCTCAACTGAAGGGGAACACTCTTCTATGGTGGAAGATGATCCTGCCACAACTGAACATGGTCGTCGAAGATGTGTCATTGGAACTATTCGAGGAGCGGTTTCGGGAGAGGTATTCGTCTGAGGAATTCATTAGGTGCCAGCTCAATGAATTCAATGCCTTAGGACAGATCCGTCATATGGTGCCCGAGTATGAGGCCTCTTTCATGGAGCTACTTAGGTATGATCCACATATGAAAATCAAGAAGATCAAGGTCAATAAGTTTGTGTTCAGCCTTAATGTCAACATTCGTGCGAAAGTGAGGATACTAATGCCTTAGATGTTGCACGATGTTGTCCAGAAGGCCCTCATAACTGAGGAAGAGATGATCAGCTGGGGTTAGAGCAAGAATCCTATGAGTCTGACATGATAGGCGACATCTGGTGTGCAGTAACATTAGACACCAACTAGACATCCATCAGGGTATCGAGGCACTTTGAGAGGATCCACATTCACGATACCACAATGGATAACACCTCAACAATGGAATCCCTAAAGAGGACCACAACACCAACAACAATGTCATCCGTAATGAACCAATTCATGCCTGTTCAACAGAATAGACTAGGGTTCTAGGCTCGAGGGCCATCATCTTCTACTTCAGGGACTAGGATTACTAGACCAAAGACCAAATGTTGGACATGTGGAGAGCCACATTACCAATGTGACTGTCCGGTTGAGAGGTCCAGAGCAGCCATGTCAGCTGGACACACTGCAATAGGATATTTTGGCAAGGCCCATCAGATTCATGAAGTGGTGAATAACCGCCAGGCCAAGCACCAGTCTATTGTGCTCGAGATATCAGGTACCATCGGTGACCATACCTTTATTATTTTGATATATCTAGGTGCTACAGAGAGATTTATTTATGGTGCAACGCTAAAGAGAATTAAGGTAAAGGGAGTCAAATAGGATGATTTTAGCTACGTGGAAATGGCTTCGGGAGCCAAGCAAAAGGTTGGAGGAAAGGTTACAGATTGTATCCTTAACCTGGGATATTTTTTCATGAAGGCCAACCTGTACATCACGATATTAGGATCTTATGACATCGTGATTGATATGGGTTGGTTGGAATCGCATGATGCGATACTCAACTGTAAGACGAAACGATTGAGTTTGACCGATGATGAGGGATAGAGATGAGTGATTATAGGAAGAAACTAGGGAGTTTCCCTAAGGTTCATCTCTTCCCTACAACTACAAAGGATGCAAGCTATATGCAATATTAGTGCTGAACCACAAGGGTGTGGTGGAAGGACTAGAAAAAATTCTGGTAGTACAAGAGTTTGTAGATGTATTCCTAGAAGAGTTACCAAGTTTTCCTCCTGAAAGGGAATTGGAATTTACCATTGACTTAAAACTTGGAACTGAACCGATAGCAAGAACACCTTATCTAATGTCAACCCTTGAGTTACAGGAGTTGAAAATGCAACTGAAAGAGTTGCTGGACCTAGCACTTATACGTCCAAGTGTGTCACCTTGGGGTGCATATTTTATTTTCATATGGAAGAAGGATGGGTCATGGAGACTCTGCATTGACTACCGTCAATTGAACAAGGCAACGATCAAGAACTAGTATCCGTTGCCAAGAATATATGATTTTTTTGATCAAATGAAAGGCACGGTAGTGTTTTCGAAGATCGAATTGAGATCATGATATCACCAGTTACAAATCAAGGAGGAAGACATTCCTAAGACTACATTCAAGATGAGGTTTGGACATTATGAGTTTACCGTTTTAGCATTTGGAATGAAAAACGCCCTAGGGGTATTCATGAGCTTGATGAATGGGGTGTTTCGTGAATACTTGGACAAGTTTTTTCAATTATTCACTGATGATATTTTGATATATTCTCGGACGATGGAATAACATGATGAACATTTTTGCTTGGTATTACAGTGTTTACGAGAGAACAAATTATTCGGAAAACTGTCGAAATTCTCTTTCTATCAATCAAGGATTCATTATTTAGGGCATGTTATCTCTGGTGAAGGAATAGTTGTGGATCCAATGAAGGTAGAGGCTATTATGGAATGTCTTGCGCCAACGAATGTACCATAATTAAGTAGCTTCATGGGTTTAGCTGGATATTATCGACGATTTGTTGAAGGTTTTTCAAAGATAGAAAATCCAATTACGGAATTGCAGAAGAAAAAAAAGAAGTTTGTTTGGACCGAGAAATCTATGGAAGCATTTCAAAGGCTCAAGTAGTTTTTGATGACCACACTGATACTAAAGGTCCCGACATGGATGAGGACTTCTTGGTATGCACAGACACATCCAAGGAAGGATTAGGTGGAGTCTTGATGCAATATGGTCGAGTGATCTCTTACATCTCAAGGAAGTTAAGAAAGCATGAGGAGAACTATGCGACACACAATTTGGAGTTGTTGGCCATTGTGTATGCCCAGAGAGTGTGGAGACACTACTTGATTGGATGGAAATTTGAACTAAAAACAGACCATTGTGGTTTGCAACACTTTTTTACGCAAAGTGACTTGAACGCACGACAAAGATGTTGGTCAGAACTGCTTAGCGAGTACGATTTTGAGATTACCTACATAAAAGGTACATTGAACAGAGTGGCAGATGCGTTGAGTCAGAGACCACACATATTTTCGATGATACCTCTCTAGACGAATCTTCCTGAAACGATTCTAACTATACAATGCGACGATGACTGGTATCAAGAGGTTAAGGAAAATATCAGACAAGATACCATGTTGGTACCAAAATTTGATGGATTTACTGTGGAAAATGATAGATTAATTAGGTATAAAAACTAGATTTACGTACCAACTAACAACGAGTTGAGAAGTTTGATCTTAAATGCAGCTCATAGAGAAGTGTACATGGCTCATCCAGGAGTCACGAAGATGAGGGAAAACCTTAAACCCTTATTCTTCTAGAAAGGAATGAAGGTGGACATAGTCAACTACGTGGTGAGATGTCTAGAATGTTAGCAAGTGAAGGATGAACATAGACATTCAGAAGGATTACTATAGCCACACACTATTCCAGAATCGAAATGGGAGGTCATTTCGATGGACTTTATTTTGGGATTGTCGCCGACAGAAAGGAGGCATAACTCGATTTTCGTGGTAGTAGACACTATAACGAAGATTGCACATTTTATCCCTATGCGTATGACGTATCAAGCGCCAAACATAGATAGATTTTTTATCAACGAGATTGTGATATTTCATGGCGTGCCTAAGAGGATCATATCCAATCGAGGATCGATGTTTACATGATGATTTTGGACTATTTTCCAAGAGGCCTTGGGAACCCAACTTAACTTTAGTATATCATATCACCTGGAGACAGACGGGAAGACAGAAAGAACGAACCAAATATTGGAATAAATGTTGCGTATGTACGTGATGGACCAAAAAAAGCATTGGGAAGAGTTCTTTCCATTGGTAGAGTTTTCATACAACAACAACTATCAAAGCACCATAAAGGTGGCACATTTTGAGTTTCTTTACGGGCAACCATGTCGGACACCTTTGAGCTGGGATCAACTTGAGGATAGGGTTCTGGTAGGACCAGAAGTGATCCAAGAAATGGAAGACCCAATGAAAATGATAAGACAAAGGATTAAAGAAGCTCAAGATCGACAAAAGAGTTATGCCGATGCGCATCGCGTTGACCGTAGTTATGAAGGTGGTGATCGAGTTTTCTTTTGGGTGAAACTGCACAAGAGTTCGATCAAGTTTGGAAAGGTTGATAAACTCTCTCCTAGGTTTGTGGGACCTTTCAAAATTGTGGAAAGGAAAGGGCCCGTGGCCTATCGACTAGCCTTGACTGATTCTTTGAGGCGTATGCATGATAATTTTCATGTATCTATTTTGAGACATTATGTTAGTGATCCTACACATGTGATTGACATGAGTTCTTTGCAGGTGTCGGACGAGGGTGCGCTCACGACAGACCCAATCCACATTCTAGACCATCACATTTGATAGCTACGACGTCAAACAGTCGATAAAGTCAAGGTCTAGTGGGACAATTATAGTCCACACTCGGTTACCTGGGAGGATGCATATGATATGCACCAACAATTTCCATTTTTATTTAATAGTTAGACATTTAGATCTTGTCAGATACTTTATTTATTGCACATATATACTATGAAACTTTGGGACGAAGTTTAAAACAAGAGGGGGTGTATGTAATATCCCACTCTTGCGCGCACATGATTTGAATTATTCTTTGAGGACACTTGCGTGCAAGTGATTCGGTTTTAGTATATGGTTGTCTGTTCTCTTATGGATTCTTATGATGATGTTGATGATTATGATGTTATGTTATTTGATATCGATGTATTGACATATGATACTGACAATTTTCCTCTGAGTGTGCAGGAAACTTGACAGATTGAATATGCCACTGGCATCAATGGACTTCCTTGGACTCCAGATCGAGTCAGGGAGTGGACTCTATTGGTTTGGGTATTTTTATCTTATGCATATGTGACATTTGATTAGGTATATTATGATGTTTTTTATGGATCATTGAAAATTCTTCATTGATGGATGCAGGCTGATGATTTCTTGCTAATCAGACTCACATAAGGAGTAAAGGGGCCATGCACAACAACCATATATTGAGGGAGAGGTGTGGCAGTAGCCCTACCACAACCTACTATCACTCTCATCGTGAATCGAATTGTAGTTTAACAATTACCTAGTTCAAGAGATCCACGATTCCATGAGGGCAGACTGAGACAATCGCTCATGAATATTCTAAGGGGCACGCATTAAGGCAAGGTCCTTATTCCTTAGAGGCCCTTAGTCTCTCACAAGGTCGCCTGATCGAATATTGACTCTAAGGGTTGGAAAAATACCAAAACCAGTCAAAGGCGAGTGGCACCCTTGGAGCACATAGTGTGTCTTGAAGGGCATGTCGCATAAATAAAACATGAATAAAGGTGAGTGGCACCCTTGGAGCATGGAGTGTGTCTTGAAGGGAACGTCGTGATTTTTAATAAAGGCGAGTCAATGAACCTAGGTGCCTAGAAAACAATATTTGTTTTGAGATTGTCGGACTTAAAATAATTATTAAATGGGTAATTTTTATTAATTATAAAATCTCCTTAAAAATTCTAAGCCTAGCTTAAAAATTTGAGCCTAAGTCTAAAGTGGGTAAGAAGACTAAAAATTAAATTATAAATTTAATAAATGGCGGGGGATGAAGAAAAATCAAGTTAGGAATTGAAAGAGTAAAAATTTATATCTAAAGATTTAATTATATAAATGTGTGTAAAAGAATACCAAATTGGAAACTAAGATAAGAAAGGAAATAAGCGTAGAAGGATGTGGAAGCATAAAAATGTATCTAGTCTAGTCTAATTAAATAACTTTCCTAAATTAAACACAACTAAATTTTAGAAAGGCACCAGTCATGAAAAGGGAAATAGAGGGAATAAATTGACAAATAGGAGTAATTTTAAGAGCGCTTTTAGGATGGGTGAGGGAAATTGACATTTAATTAAATTAAATGGTGAATTTTTGGTGCAACTAAGGGAACGAGTGACAAGTGTACGGGGGAGAGTAATTCCTAATTAATTTTAAAAAAATGAATTAAATGTGAAAATGGCAAGTGGTCACTAAGAAAACTTCTATAAAAGAAATGGCTGAGAGGAGGAATGGATCATGACTGGTATGAGTAAAGTTATGATGCCGAAATTTCTTTGACTGCTTTTACTTGTGAGAGTTGGGATACCCAGCTCGAGAAAGAGAGTGGTAGCTTGACCTTGCGACATGAGTTGGGAGCTAGAGTTTTCTGGTTGTGTTTGTGCATGGCCCCTTTGTGGCTCAGGGGGCTAAGGGGGAAGAAGAGTACCCCTAGCATTGGATAGGAGGTATCAGTGTAGTCTCGACGGTTAGCAGGCGGAAGACAAGAGGGAGCAAAAGCATGGAATAACAACTTCGGATTCTTCACCTTCGGTTATGGTAATCCTAAACTGAGATTGAATTCAATAAGTTTCAAATTAAAATGTAGTTTAATTCTATTGTATAGTGTTGTAAATTTAGGGTGGATTATTTTGTAGTAAAATATATGATGGAATGTTTTAAAATTTTGTTTTTTGACCCTGAAACCATCACCCTGGTAGCGAGATTCTTGTAACGAGTTCTCCCAGAAACTTGATTTCTCCAATGACTGGTGCACCCTTCCAGTGCTCTTTAACTTGACGAATTTCAAGTGGCTAAGAGCGCCAGTCCTTGCCATTTTACCTTCACCAAATTGAATGCTCAGTGTGCCATGTCCTTCCTTGCTCTGCATTTTTATCTAAACTAGACAACGTTTCTTTTCCCTTGCCCAACATGCAGTGACCCTTGTGTTTTAACCTTTCACCCCGTGCCTTCCTCTAAAGTTTTTGGGTATTGAGTAGAGTGATCTGTGTTTTGTTCTCTATCTATACAAGTCAAGAAGAGGGTAACAAATGCGATGTTGTTGTTTAATCACTAGTCTAGTTGGGCTGTGGGATTCTCCTTACGTAGTGAACCCCAAAACAGACGTGAGATCATTTTATGTTAATGACTGGTGCAACCCGAGGGGAGTGCCTACACGTTTCTACCTTACCCAGTGCCTCAAACCCAAGCACTACATTTTTCCCTCTATGCACAATCTCCCAACGATTGGTGTCTTCTGCTTTGCGTTTCTGAGAAGTAAAGGCTCTACGTCTTCTGCCTTGACCAACGTATTCACCTTATCATTACTCTACATTTTTTTGATTATTATTACCCTGGATAAATCCTCAAGAAGTCTGCGATGGAATTCTTTCCCTCTGCATTTTTTTATGATTATTATTCTCATTGCCTTTTGCTCTGCATTTTGGAGACCCAGGGCACTTCCCCCTCTCTCTTTACCTAGCTAAATGGTTCATTATTTCTTTGCGTGTTGCCTTAATAACTCAGAGAAATTTATGTTGCCTTCTCTATGTGATTTACCTCCTTTTTACACATCGTTTTTCCTTACACAATATCAACGTTTTTGCCTAAATAACTCAACGAAATTTATATTGCCTTCTCTCTACGATTTACCTCCTTTTTACACTGCATTTTCGTAGATTCCCTAAGAAAAATTATTCTTGTTATCTTTGAGATTTTATTTCCTTCTTTCCAGCATTAACCTCTGTGAATATTTTATCACCCTCAATGAATTTATCAGGAGAATCTCTGCAATTGAGCACTTAAGGATGCCCTGTGTGCATTGATGAGGGGGAAACCTTTTGGAACCTGTGTGGAAACCTTTTTCTATTGATTGCGAGGTCCATTTTTGGACTAGTTGAACTTCAGTTAATTATTATTGATAAGAGTCTATAATTAAAAATGAAAAGGTCTTAATTCTCTCATTTAATCGTTATTTTTCATTCTTCAGATATTTGAATAAAATTTATGTTAGAATGATATTCATTGTAGGAAAAAGGTTGAGTACCTTTCATTCAAATTTTATTTTATCTTAGATTAATTGAATAATATTCATGTGTAGGAGAATGACATGTAATTAAATATGGGAGGTTGATATTAAACATATCTTCATGTTTACTTCATTTGGCCATTTCTATGTAAACATTAATGTTAGCTAGATATATCACTTTTAGATGTTTAGTTGTTAGTTGACGATTGCACATTGGATATTAATGGTTAATTTTTTAGATACTTGCGCTACGAATTTAAACTTGTTGGATGACTATCTAAGTAAATAGATTCCCTGTGCACACTGAAATTATACTGTAATGTATGTTGTTAGATATTAGACTTCTTGTGCGCAACAAAAACATGATGTAAAGAATGATTGTTAGACATTGGACTTCTTGCACTATGAAAATTTGTTGATGTGTAATGACTAAGTAATGGGTCATCTCGTGCCATTGAATTAATGTTGATACCAGATGAATTGATTTATTATTTCATCCGCGCCTTAATTTAATTGATAATTACTTGCGCCATGATATATAGCTAGGTGTGGATTGACATGTGTGTAGTTACTTTTGGCGCCATTAAAATTTAATGAATATTTACCTTGCGCCATTGCTTATGCTGTGATTAAATAATTGGATTGCTTGTGCATTGGAATAATGATGGACGTAAAATGATTTAGCTTTGATTACTCGCGCGCATTGCAATAATGGTGATGCACGATTAGTTTAGTCGCAAAACTTACTTGCGCGCCTTAAATTAGGTGGGCGTGTGATTTCTTCGTCATTATTCTCTTGCACCTTTGAATTTAATGTTGATCACTCTTGTGTCATGAATAAGTTGCTAATTAATCTTGCGTCATGGATTATTAGATATATGACTAATTTAGTGACTATTTTTCTCTTGCGCCATTACTTAAGTTGACATGTGATTGTTCTAGAATTGTTTACTCTCGCACGTAGTGAATATTTAAATGTTGATGTATGATTAATAATGATCATGATTACCCTTGTGCCATGATTAATTGATGAATAAGATTGATGGATTGATCTAGTTGATGTTGGAATTGTTTGTTAGTGGGATGTAGACACCTCCTTGTTCCTCAGAACAGTCACCGGCCTTGAGAACTTAAATGGTTAAAATCAATTGGAACCTAATCTTGATCATTGCTTATGTGTTCTGAAGGTCCTAATCTTGCAGGGTAGGTTGGGCGGGTAGTCATTTTATATTCGTTATCTGATTAAATGTTGTTGTAAATTGTTTCAAGATGATATTGATGTGCTAATCTGCTACGTTATTTATTTGTATGTGTTGCTATCCTTCGTTGACATGTTGAATGCATTATTAATGATTTCCATGATGAGTAGCTGGTACTTCCTTTACTTATGATGTTGTTGATTAGGCATTGTTGTGATCGTGTGTTGATGTTAATTTCTTAATGATTTTTTATTTTTTTTACCTTTTGTGCTTCGCTTTCCTAGTCATAACCAAGGGGTCATTACACCGAACGACATAGTAACAATGACCAACCAAAAAGGAACCATGTTCCAACAATCCCCGAACTAGACCTCCTAGGTACCTAATTATAGATGTTTTTTTCTTACTAGCCATTACATATTCTTACCAAAACACTAACCCTATCATGGCTAGGTATTCTTGCATGCACACCTCACATGATTTCCTCTTCTGCATGCACGTCTGTTTTGCACATGCTACTTTTTGTTCTTGCACGTTTTCCTTACACGTGATGCTTTTCCTGCATGTGAGTCTGCCTTACACATGCTGCTTTTCCTGCCAACTTTATTTCTACCACATTGTGATTTTCTCCCAAATTGGGCCTGCACCCAACAAGCCCCCAACACTGACATCGTGACTCATCCTGAGTCACTGCCTAACTCCAACATCTATCAGTTCTTCATACATATTTTCTATCCATTGGAACTACTCCTGAGCCTGGATGCTCCTTGATGACATGGCCTTGATCACCTATGCGGTGACCGATGGTCATAAGTTCTCGCCCCCCTCTAAGCTTATATGTGTGAGGCACACTTTTGCTGCGTCGATTTCCATGACAAACTATTCTGCCTTTTCTAGTAGGGGATCCAACTGATCCTTCCGTGCGATCTTTTGTGCCTGCACCGCTTTTTATTCTCCCTGAAGGTTCTTCATTTCTACGACAGTCTTTATCTTCTCTAGCAGTGACATTCTCCTTTGTCGCTATTTGACAACTGCCATTGTTGCATGCAATTTATCTTCCTTTCCTTGCAGCTCTTGTAAGATCCCATCCTCTAATAGTTGTGTCCATAGTTGGTCTCTCTTTTCCAATAGTTTTTCCACTCTATGTATGTTCTGGATTATTTTTTCTACAACTGTTGTTGTGTGTTTCTCTCTTTGTGCTCGAAATGTTGGAGGAGTAGTAGGTACTACACACTCCTCCAGTTCCTTGATCTTCTCTTTATATTGCACTAGGGCCTATGCTATTTTCCTCATCTTCTCTTCAAAAGACGCTTCTTTCAATTTTGCGCTATCAGGGATGGCTTGAAATACTCCACTTATCTGTTTCTCCATCTCCTCCACTTTTTGGTGTGTTGGATTTCTCTCCTACCCTTCCTGGCTAAGTGCCTCCTTCACCGAGGTGTTGTCTTCCTATGATAATTGTAAGTTCGTTGCATCCTACCTTGCTCTAGATTGAATCTCCTGCACGACTCTCACTTGCAATTTATACGACGCTTTAGTTGGAATCTTGGGCAATGCCAAGTCCAACCTCTCAATGTATTTCAGGGCCTTCTGTGTTGTCTCCTCATCGACAAACAACATCTCCGGTGTTATGATGAAATTAACACTTCCCTGTGTCGTGATGTGCATGGTCTCTCTAACATTTACTTCTTCTCTAGTGGGTGTTGGTTTCTCATTCTGTTTATGCTCCTCCCTAATCCTCAACTGCTCCATCGCAGTTTTTACCTCCTGTACTTTCTCTAGAATTGAAGCTCGATGATTCTCCACATTTTCCCATACCTTTGATAGTCTATCTTCCACTGTCGTTGCTATCAGTTCCACATCATCTATTGTCAATGATGTTTCCATTGGTTTTCTATGGGCCTTTTCCTTCTTCCTGGTGCCACTTGATTGCTCCCATGGCATTTTTCTTTGGGCATTTGATGGCTCAGATACCTCTGGCATCTGTGTATCCATGCATGTATACTTCCCAAATTCTTCTTCCATGGATACCTCTTGTGCCTCCGTCTACACTTATTTTTAACTCACTTGTCCTGTTAGTCCTCTTGGTGCCTTCTTTGTGCCCGGTGGACCCTGTGTAGGGCCACGCTGTGACTTCGTTTGTGTCCTTATTTTATTTCGAATTGGGTTGCTTTCCCCCATTGTACTTATTGTTGTCTTATTTTTCTGGTTAACGCCATTCCTACCTATTTGCTGCACGAGCATTGTGCTACCCCGTGTATGGATTTGTACTGTTGGCATTGCTCTTGGAATCTTTGCACTTCCCACTCCTCAGGCCACTCTTGGACCTCCATGTGGATGTCCTGCGTCGTCACGCAGTACTTAAGATACAATGACTCCTTTGTGGGATCCTTCTTTGCCTGCATCCACATGTTGTGGCGTGATGCGTGGAAATTCGCTTTCTGTCCAAACTCCTGGACAATTTCTGGGGAGATCCTCCATGTATCCACCAAGATATTCTGGATCTCTGTTAGGTACAGAGAAAACATGTCGTTGTTATATTTATTTTTCTTGGGATTTTTTGTGCTTCGTAGCAATGTTTAGCGTGTTGCACCACATTTTCCTGTCATTGATAGGAACACAGTGTATGTGGGTTTCTGCCACCCCATAAGTGCAATGAGGATGAGTAACCATGAATAGTGGAACTCAGAGCCCCAGAATTGCACGTGCTTGCAATATTTAAGGAACAAGTTGAGTAGATAAGGGCCCCAGCTCATCGACCCCTTTGTGCACTGCGTCGGAGCTGCTACTACTCCTACGGGCACTTCTTGTTTTCAACACTTGTGCATTAATTTGCAATCGAGAAATATTGTTGCAAACAGTGTCAAAAGATCATTGATCTCCCTGATCCTGATACCTCTGTTACCCCTTTCTGCACCATAGTTTTCTTTGATCTCATCTGAGATGGATTTCTCCTTAGTTTTGTCTTCTAGGTATTGTTCCGGCTTCTCCCCATCTGTGGGTAGCCTTGTCATCGCTCTGATGAGATCGAAATTGATAGGAACTCGCATATCCATCCACAAGATTCCTCCATGCACCCTTGCTAACATTTGTTTGACACATTCATTTATATATTTCCCGTGCCCGAAGTGCGGTATGTATAATAATTTCATGATGTCGGTGTTGTACAATCCCAGGATCCACTACACAGGCTTGAACATTGGCGTACTTGATGGGCCTTCTCCTCTGCTCTCTAGGTAGATTTGTGCTACCAAATATGGGAACTTTATGGAATCTGAGACATCATGCTCGGAGTATTTAAGACTATTGACTCCTCCTACAATGTTATCTTCAGTCCTCACTCCCTTGGGAATTTTTTGCATCACTATACCTAGTTCTGCCTATGTGCGTTGTATGACATGCACATTGCTTTTTTCTCTCACCTTATTTTTCCCTTGTGGGGACAATACCCCACCCTCTAGTATGGCCTCTTTCTCTGTTTCCTGCTCTGGTTCTGGCTCTAGGCCCTGCTACGTGAAATTCGTGGCTGATTTGTCTTGTTGTGGCCCTTTTCCCCTGGACGCGCCAGATTTCGTCCGTTTGACGTCCTCTTCCGGTTGCTCGGGCTCCTGTGCAGGTTCCTGCTCCTCTTCCACATGCAATGTGGTCTTCTTGTACTCTGGTGTGTGGATTTCATCCACAACCACCATTGTGGGCATCTCTTTTTTTTTGGTTTGTGGAACCCGAGTCCTACTCTGTGTGTTTCATCCAGTTATGCTCCGTGCTACAACCCTCAGTGGTGACATGGTGGGGAAATTTGAGCTACATACTTCCAAATTGACAAAGGCTAGCACAAATTTGCACTCTCTTGCTATTTCACTCGGCTCTGCGTTCTTCCCCTTATCAAATAACAAAATGTGTTAGTTTCCCCCCTTTTTCCAACATTATAGCGGGATGGAGAAGTGACAACTATGTCACACTGACAATTGTCACTTTTTCACTTTTTGTTGTATTTCCTGCGCATTGTACCTTTCTACCCGTTAACTTCTCTTCTGCGCGCAACATTTTCAAACCCTGGTTTTCTTGTAGTGCACTATTTTTTTCTACATGTTCTAGTCTGTCAAGACCCTCTACGTGCGCCGATCTGTTTTTATTTTTATCCCCTTTTTACCTTTTATGGATTTCCTTCTTTTTATTTGTTTTTCTCATTTTGTTTCTACTATAATACACTATATACATATCTTCTCACTGCGTGGTAACTTTCTAAGTACTAGGAGGTCGACTGTCCCAATACAGTTTCAATCGACTCCCATTGATCATTCCTCTGAGTTCTATACCTCCTAAATATTTCAAATGTACAACTCCCCCCCTCAGTAACAATATTCACTTCATATGGTCCCAACCAATGCATTATGAATTTTCCTGGATGCCAAAGAAATTTACTGTCATACACCAATACTAGGTCTCCCTCCTTGAAACTCTTCCTTTTAATATGTCTGTCATGCGAAGATTTGTCCCTTTCTTTCTATACTTATTGGTAAAATCCTACTAGAATCCTACTTTCTTCCATATCCATCAGTTGACTTAGCCTTTCTTGTACTACACTTCATTTTGTCATGTTGGTGATTGCTGCTACGTGCAAACTAGGTACCAAAAATTATAATGGCACCACTGCTTCTTTTCCATACACCAACTTGAATGGTATATGTCCTGTCAACTTTTTGCATGTAGTCCTGTATGCCCATAATACTGCTGGTATCTTCAAATCCCAATCATCCCTGTTGACATTGTATATATTTGTCAAAGTATTCTCTAGGATCTTATTAAAGGCTTCCACTGATCTATTTGCTTGAGGGTGATATGGTGTACTCTTTTGATGATAAAATTAAAACTCCTCAGTCATAGCCTTGATAGTATTATTGATAAAGTGAGTGCCTTGGTCACTCATCAAAATCCTTGGGCATCCAATTCTAGTGATCACTCAATCAAACAGGAAGTGTGTTGTTGTATATATGCTACAATATTTTACTGGTGCTGCTTCTGACCATATTTTTAAGTACTATGTCATAGCAATGATATACCTTTCTCCCGACCTCTTTGCTGGTGGGTTAATTGGTACCACAAAGTCTATTTCCCATTTGTCGAACACTTTCAAGGTTACTTGTGGTCTTAGGGGCATCTCATCTCGTCTATTAGGTTTTCCAACCCTCTGACATACATCACATATTTGGCAGTAGTCCTTTGCATCTCTATGAATGGTCGGCCACCATAGTCCTATGCGCAATACCTTCTGCATGATAGATTTTCCTGCATAATGTCCTCCAACTATTCCCTCATGAGCCTCTGCTAAAATCCTAGGCCTCTCATGTTCTAGTACACATATTATCAAGATGATGTGTGTGCCCATATTGTATAAGTGTCCTGCAATGAATTGATAGTCTGCATCTCTGACTACCAAATTTTTCTTCTACGCAGTGTTGAATTCTTGTGGCCCAGTCCCTGTACTCAAGTATTCAATGAAGTCAACACAATTTTAATCAACTACTTGGACTGAAAATAGTTGTGCATCAGGGAAGTTGTCCTCTAAATTTGTAGGTTCCTTTCCATTGGTGATCCTCGATAGGTGATCGGGTCCTGCATTCAACTTCCCTAGTTTTACTATCACTTCAAATTCAAATTCCTAAAACAACAGTAACCATCTACAGATTATCCCCCCCAACACTGGCTTATTGACTAGGTACTTGAGGGCAGAATGATCAATGAACATTTTAAAGTGTTTCCCAAGTAGATAGTGTCTGAATTTTTTGGAGTGAAAATACCATTCCCAGGCCTTCTCTCTCCGTAGTATTGTGGTTCTTGTTTGACTCTGATATTTTTCTGCTTGCAAATGCTATAGCATGTTCTAACTCTCCTACTCTTGAATGCGCCAAAATAGCTCCAATTTCTATGGCTGATGCATCTACATGCACATGAAATGTATTTTATCGGTATAGGTGTTGTGACCATTTTTTATTTTAGAGTGTCCAAACCTCGTTGACAGTCCTCATTCCATTGGAATTTACTATCCTTCTTCAACAATTTCTCCATTGGTGCAGTGATCTGCGCATACCCTTTTATGAATTTCCTGTAGTATCCTACGTGTCCCAGTGTTTCTCTCAAGTGGTGTATTGATTTGGGTGGTGATAAGTTAACAATGACTACAATATTTGCAGGATCCACCAATAACCCTTGTTTACATACTATATGTCCCAATAGTATTCCAAAAGGAGTCCCAAAGATGCATTTCTTGATATTTAATGATATCTGACAATGCCTGCATCTTTCCAACATCAGCCTTAACGTCTCTACATGATATTTCAATAAATTGTAGACTGCTCAATCATCCAGGTATACCTCTAAAAATTGATGGTAGGATCTCCATTCTTTGGCAAAAGTGGTATTGTACATGTCTTCTAGATCTATCTTGATATGATGGTAGCCTACGATTCCATCTGCGAATGAGTATGCTTCATGGCCTCCCACATTCTCTAATACCTCATCTGTGAAAGGGGTGGGAAAAGGGTCATGTAGGAAAGCATAATTCAACTTCCTCAGATCGACATATATCCTTGTCCCTCCTTGTTTCTTTTCCTGCACTACCATAGGGCTTATCCATTTCAATTCTTCTATTGGTTCTATGATTATAGCTTCCAACATTATGTCAATTTATGCTTTTACTTTCTGCTTATATATTGGATTCAGTCTATAAGGTCTCTGTGTTGGAGTTAATTCACACACTTCTAGGATTTATTTTTCCTAAGGTTTTTCCTTTTTTATTATTCATAATTAGTCATTATCCAGTCTCCTATATTTTAGAGAGAGAATATTCCACCTCAAGAATATTCTCTTTCAGTTGACACTTCAGTTTGACTAGTTGAGTTGAGTTTAGATGCTGCATTGGTTTTGTCACCATGCAACATTGCAATCATCACCATACTAATGCGCACTTGCCTCAGGATCATCACTAGACTGGTGCACTACCCTTGATTCCTTGATCTACTCCTCACTACTCTCTGTTCAGTCAGTTAACTGAAGACTAGTTGACTAGTTAACTCAACTAGGTGGTAGTTCACTCCCATAACTGCCTGAGAGACTAGACTAGGTGGAAGTTCACTCCCGTAACTACTGATGTGTGTCAAGATCACTCTAGACCACCACTATGGTGCATTAGTTCTCCTCTAGTGCAAATTCATTGATTTATACAGAGTATATCCTGTTTAATTTATTAATTATTCATTACGGCTAATGAAAATTCTTCTATTCTTTCTCTCCTTCTTCTTCTTTCTCAATTTCTCTCTGCAAATTTGTGTAGTATTTTATAGCTAGATATATTATGTGAAGGTTCAACACATTTACATGGTTTCATAGTTGACAGACTAGTAAGAAAAATCTACACCAAAATTTTTGGCAGGTACAAAAGATTGAAGACAACGGAAAGATGGATTTCCAAAAAGAATTCATTCTTACACCTTACAACTAATTTGCATGGAAGGAGAGAATAATGATTAATATCTAAACTATAGGATTGTACAAGTTAACCTTGAATACAGATACAAAACCGACATCAGCCATAGAAAAATCCAAGTACTTAAATCGAATGGATGAAGCACTCAGAACAATTTGTAGTCTTATTTTTCCCGATCTCCTTTTTCACATATCTTCCTGCAAGAATCCCAATGAATCCTGGACCACCTTGGAAGTGCTCTTTGGAAAACATGACGAGATGAGGGGACACATGCTGGAGGTGGAATTTCTCACATTGGATCAAAAAAGGTTCGACAATATCCAATATTTCTTTACAAAATTCAAGGATTTACTGTCACAACTCAAAGCTTGCGGGGTTGATAAATCTAAGGAGGAGAAACAAATGGTTCTCTCCATTCTCTCCAAAATTGGTCCTGAATTATCTGTGTTTGTATCAAAATTCCATTCTATTAGATTCACCTCTGGAGCCACCTGGAAGATGCCTTCTCTTGAGGAATTTGTTGAATCCATGACACAAGAGAAAACCAAGCTCATCAACATGGGCACAATCAAAGGCCCAAGGGCACTTGCACTCACTGTGAAATATAGAAGCCACAAATATAATAAATATAAAGATACATATAAACATAAATCTCATGCACATCCAAAGAAGGAAGGGCACACAAAACCCTTCACCGATGCCTCCAGATCCAAAGGGGAAAAGGGAAGAAAACGAGAGAAATGCACGTACTATCACAAATGATTCCATCCAGAATCCACATGCATGCAAAATCAAATCCACGAAAGGTTTGGACATTTGAATTTCAGATACATGCAATAGCTTAGCAATCAAATATTGGTTGATGGTCTACCAGACATCCATTTCTCCAAGGGATTATGTGAGGGATGTGTTCTCAGAAACCACCCTCAAGATAAATTCGACATAGGAAAGTCTCTGAGAGCTTCCACGCCTTTAGATATGATCCACATTGAACTTATGGGTCCTTTTCCGCATCCATCTATCATTAAAGCGAGGTTTTTTCTCGTTTTTCTTGATGATTTCTCACGTTTTACATGGATTTACTTTCTTAGGAAAAAATATGAGGTCTTTCAACACCTCAAAGATTTCAAAGCCCTGGTTGAGATACAGTCTAGAAAGAAGATCAAATTCCTCCAAATTGATAATGAGGAAGAATATGTAAATCATGAGATCCATAATCATTTCCATGAGGCAAGGATTCAGTTACAACACACAGTTCCCTATACTTCCAACAAAATAGAGTTGATGAGCGAAAAAGAAGATCTCTAAAGGAGATGTCATCTTGCATGCTGCATGCAAAGTCACTATCACAGAGACTATGGGCCAAAGCAATTAATTGTGAAACATACATCCAAAACAGATCTCGCCATAGATCTACAAAGGATAAGACCCCCTACGAGGCATGGAGCAGCCTCAAACTGAAAGTGACCCACTTTCACATTTTTGGTTCATATGCATGGGCTCGAATTCCCTCTAAAAAGAGGAAGGAACTTGATCCACAGATCAATGAGTGTATTTTTGTTGGATACCTCGACGCTGGGAAGGGATATAGGCTTATTTATATTTCCTTTGACCGGCTCATCATTAAGCGTAGTGTCCAATTCGAGGAAAGCGTCTCGCATGTACCTCAGTCGCATGCAGACACCTTCATTCTTCCACTTGTCTGAGATGATGAGCATGCACATGCCGAATCTTCTTCAGACAAGAGCTCTGAATCATAGGACTCAGATGATTCAGATTCAGAGTCAATACAGTCAGATGCAGAGTAAGAGCATATAGATGAAGTTGCAGAGACATATCAGAGGCCCAAGTTGGCACAAACTACTCTTCAGGATGCAGGGGTTCTCCTTGGTGATACAACCGATACTAAGAGGAATCGATCTAATTTCAAGGAGCCTCATGTTGCACTCACTTCCACTGAACCATTTACCTACATGCATCTTTTCTTGGTTCAGTCTTCAGATCCATAGTCTTATGGTGAGGCTACTGGAAATCCCTTTGGGGAATCTTCCATGCATGAGGAGTATAATTTCCTCCTCGAGAACCAGACTTGGGATCTAGTTCCCCTTCCTTCTAGGAGGAAACTTTTTAGATGCAAATGGGTCTATAGGACCAAGAGCGCATCCGATGGACAAATTACCATATACAAAGACAAGATTAATGCCAAAGGATTTCAGAAAGTGCATGGTATTGACTATGATGAGACCTTCACTCCAATAGCGAAGATGGTTTCCATACGATTGGTACCTTCCATTGTGGCAGCCAAGGGATGGAAAGTTCATCATATGGACGTGAAGAATGAATTTCTTCATGGTGATCTCTATGAGGAGATCTATATGGAGCAGCCCCAGGGATTTATGTAGGAATCATATTTGGTCTATCGACTGAAGAAGTCCCTTTATGGCCTCAAGTAGTCTTCAAGGTCATGGTATTCCAAGATGGACTCCTACCTGTTGTCACAGAACGTTTTACATTGTAAATCAGACTAGAATGTCTACATGCTCAGGATGAATGATTCACTTCTACTCTTAGTTCTGTATGAGGATGATTTTTTGATCACTAGTTGCTCGACTTCAATGATTGCTGTAGTCAAGAGGATTCTACATGACAGGTTTTTGATGATGGACATGGGTCCGCTACACTTCTTCCTTGGACTCGATATTAGTCAGGATGCATCAAGCATCAAAATTTCTTAGGACAAGTATGCATGATATCTCCTTGAGAGATTTCACATAACAGACTGCAATTCTACTCCGACTCCTTTCCTATAAGGATTGAAACTTGAGGATGGTAGGGAGAATCCACTGTGTTATCACTCTGTAATTTTCCCAAGGATGTGAAGGAAGTCACAGAGGCAACATCAAAACGGCTTTGAGTCTTGGATCTAGCCCTCCAGGACTCAAAGAGGGATCTCTCTGTTTGATATAGATTTGTTTGAATATATATTAAGCTAGCTATGCAGAAAAGGATTTGTTTGAGGTAATTTAGAATTGGTTTGGTTGAGACATAAAGAAGAACCATTGGGCAAAATGGAGTCAAAGATTAGAGACGATTTGATGAATACATAAAAGAAATATATATAACCAGGAAAGAAAGTCACATCGGTGGATTCTTATAATTTGTGAGGTGGAGAGAGGAAAATATCAGGGGTCATTTCAAATGTAGAGTAGAGCTTATCTGAATTCTGCATTCAATCTTCAGAAGAAAACATAAACATTGTCTATAAGCCAGATCAGGGTGTCCATGACAAATCCTGAGCATACTCTTCTTATAAGAAATGAGAACAAAAAAACAATATGAGAAACAAAGGAATAACAGTTTATATCAGAAACACTTCACCATAGAAAAATGACACAAGAATTTGGAAATAAAGTCTTTGTATTCATTCGTTACAGTCAATCAAAACCTGTGAGCATTTTTACATTTTGGTCATCCCAAGTCCCCTGACTGATCCCCCTTGCACATTTGATTCATTAAAATATATAAACAAGACTCTCCTTAGGCTCAAGAGGTCAAATTCAACCACCTCGGCCAAAAATAGAAGTAAAATCGCTGAAAATCCTGAATTGTCCTCCATAAAAACCAGGCCGAATTTCTGCAAAAAAGGGATCCACTCAGACATATATTTCTCCTCAACGGTGACACCTGTACAAAATACAGAGGATTTTGTTGTTTATGAACATGTTATTGACAAAAAACTCCTTTGGTTTCTCCAAATTCGTCTTCATCTCGCTGAAACAACTCCCGCAAAATCAGGACTGAAACAGGAAAATCCGGAAACCTGAAAAAAGGGGTTGAAAGATGGATTCTATTCTCCCTGATCATGGCACTTGTGAAAAATATGAAAGAGGTTTCTTTTCTTCAGACCGTGATGAACCAAAAACTCTCTCTGTTTTTTAAAATTCGTCTCCATTTTCCCAGAATCCTCTTTGAAAGTCGATGTGTTGAACAGGAAAAAATGGGCGGTTTTGAGTTTTTCGGGGAGGGTGGTTTTGCAGAGGGGAAAGTGGTTTCCGGACCCCCCTGAGGTGGTAAGTGGTATTGGGAAGGGGGGGTCCGATTTCATCTAGAGGTGACAAGTTTCCTCCCAATACCACTTATATCGGACCCCTCATCCGTTAAAGCATGGAATTTTTTTATTTGTTTTTTAATTATTTGTTTTATGTTCATTT
>SNQJ01S0043488.1:3986-24465 GCA_010110895.2 Picea sitchensis | reverse complement strand
CATAGTGATGTTTAGGGGGGTAATTGGAGTTACTTCAGACACTCCTAAGATTTATTTTTTCTAAGTTTTTCCTTGTTTATTAGTCATAATTAGTCATTATCTAGTCTCCTATATTTTAGGGGAGAATATTCCACCTGGAGAATATTCTTTTTCAATTGACACTTTAGTTTGACTAGTTGAGTTGAGTTTAGATGTTGCATTGGCTTTGTCACCATGCAACATTGGGATCATCACCATGCTAATGCACACTTACCTTGGGATCATCACCAGAATGGTGAATTACCCTTGATTCCTTGATATACTCCTCACTACTTTTTGTTCAGTCAGTTAACTGAAGACTAGTTGACTAGTTAACTCAGCTAGGTGGCAATTCACTCCCGTATCTACCCGAGAGACTAGAATAGGTGGCAGTTCACTCCCGTAACTACTGGTGTGTGTCCAGATCACTCTAGACCACCAATATGGCACATTGGTTCTCCTCCAGTATAAATTCATTGAGTTATACAGAGTATATCATGTGTAAATTATTCATTATTCATTATGGTTAATGAGAATTATTCTATTCTTTCTCTAGTTCTTCTTCTTTCTCAATTTCTCTCTGCAAATGTGTGTAGTATTTTCTAGCTAGATCTATTTTGTGCAGGGTCAACACATTTTCACTCTGTCTGACAGATCTAGACTTAGGTTTGATAGGTATATTCATCTCTCCTATCTCTCCTACTATTCCTTTCATCTTTGTAAAGGTTGTTGGGAATAGGTCACTGTACTCGTGCAACCAATCTGTTATTCTTTCTACTATTTGTTCATCCTAGTAGTCTCCAATACTGGCCATTTTGGGATTATCCTTCATCCCAATATTTACTTTCTTCTCCTTGATTGGCGTAGAAAATACTTATGATTTGAGAAATGGACCTTCCACCTCTCTTTCTCCTTCAATTTTTTTAATTTGAATGTTGCGTGGGTCATCTTCATCCGGTGCTTCTTCCTGCACATGGTAGCATGACATTAATTCTTTCACTGTATTTCTAATCTTTTTTTGGCACTCTGTTATAATTTCAACCTCTGGCTCCTTAATAAATATCACCCATTTGATTTGTTTGAGTGTTGAATCAATGTTTGGGTTCTCATGTTAAAACGAGAAAGTGATTATAAAATTCTATTTTAATGTTTTCCATTCTGCAGTGCTTCTGCACAGTCCATGTTCTACATACGAATTTGTTGTAATTCATTCCAATGTGTGAATGAAGTGATGAGGCCATTCTTCTGGTGGTGTCATTCTCCATAGTGTTTTGCACTTCTCCAAGTGTTCTACTGGTGTCCCCTGTCCATGATATCTCTACAGTTCATTGCTTCCCTATTCTACACCGAATCTAATATGCAGTAACCACTTACATTGGTACTAGTCCTTGACTGTCTCTTTGTGCGCACCCCACAATATTGTAGGTGTTTCCTTGAGTTCTATGTCTAGGGGTAAGAGCCTCAAATTTTCTAACACTTCATCTTCATATCTATTTAAGAACTCTTCCAAGTCATTCACCCCATGAAAGATGGGAGGTTCTCTTATCTCTGTACCTACCCATCTTATTGCATGGTATATTCTTGGGCACCTTGTTGTAGATACTTCATGTGATCTCTGCTGCCAATTCTCCAACCGTATCTGAATCTGAAGTGCATGATGTGATGCTTCTCTAGATGATTACTCCATCTGCAGTTGGATTCACACAATCATCTTCTCACGCGGTGGTTTTGTATAACTGGTTGATTTCCTCCAGGTCTAAGAAAGTGAGTTCTACAAACCTTTCTCCTTCCGATGGGTCTAATGGTGCAACGACTTTGTATTATCCTGACTCGAATGCCATCTTCCTTGTCTTAAAATTGATTATGGCCTGGTTTTCAAACACCCAATCCAAGAAAAGCAATGTTGGGTAAGGTGTTGTGCCATCTACTATTTCTATCACTTCAAAATCGGCTTTAGTGTGCACTCCATCTAGATCTACTGTCACTCCCTTTAGCCTTCCAATTGGCAGAACCATGTCTTGATTTTCTAGTTTCATATGAACAAGTGAATATCCTAATGTGGGCTCTCCCATGCATTTCCATGTATTCTTGGGTAACAAATTTACTTCGGAGTCTAAATCCATTATAATATCCCCCATGTTGAAATCTCCAATGTTGGCATTCAATCTGAACTCTCTACTTGTCCTCCTCCTTGTATGAAAGTGATTAACTGTTTTCTGCTCTAACTTTCCCCCTACGTCTGTGTTACATCTTTCTAACATATTTTGTAATACTTTAATAGATGATGGATCATTTAGTAGTTTAACATAGGATTGTAGAAAATTATTTATGGTACTTACTTATCCTAGGTGCCATTCTTCCTTACTATGATCCAGCGATGAAGGCATATCGTACGCCGTTACGTCCTAAGTATGTTGTGCAGTTGATGTAGATGCAATGTCTGGCTTCAAGGATTCTTGTTGGGCTTGCTTGAATAGCTCCTTTTTGTTCTGTGCATCAAACTGCTTCTGTGGTTCGATATTCTTCTTCACCCATTGGTGTTATGCTGGATCTTGTCTTACTGCATCATCTCCTGTTTTATCTCCTTCACGCGTAACTATGTTGATATTTCTTCCATAATACCTCTGTTTTATATCCTTCATGTGTAACTATGTTGATATTTCTTCCATCATCCCTCTACGTCTGTGTTACATCTTTCTAACATATTTTGTAATACTTTAACAAATTATGGATCATTTAGTAGTTTAACATAGGATTGTAGAAAATTCTTTATGACACTTACTTATCCTAGGGGTTGTTCTTCCTTAGTGTGATCTAGTGATGAAGGCATATCGTACGTTGGTACATGCTGAGTATGTTTCACAATTGATGTAGATGCAATTTCTGGCTTGCTTGAATAGCTCCTTTTTTTTTTTGCACATCAAACTGCTTATGTGGTTTGGTATTCTTCTTCACCCATTGGTGTTGTGTTGGATCTTGTCTTACTGCATCATTTCCTGTTTTATCTCCTTCACATGTAACTATGTTGATATTTCTTCCATCATCCCTTGCTTCTACAGAAGTCCATTGAACATTCTAATTGTTCTGATTCCTCTTTGCTTGGATCTTCCCCAATAGTGTCGAGCAATCTTTTGTGTCATGATCTGATGCGCGGAAATACATACATGTCACAGGTGGAAGTGGACATTCTCTTTGATAGTGTCGTAGTTGTTGAAAGTTATGGAATACCACTGGTTCTCTTCCTCTTCCAAAGCATCCTCTAACTTGTCCTCCACCTTTGTAGCCAAAACGATCTCCTCGTCGTGTGATTTACTAAGGCACCTGATTATACTACGTGAGATTATACTCTGACTGCATGGTATTGTACTGTGGTTGTGCAGTATTGTACTATGGTTTCACAGTGTTGTATGGGGCTGGTACTTTGTTAAGCTATGGTGCAACTTTCCATGTCATCATTTCGGCCTACACCCTATATGTGTCTGATGTTCTTTCCCTCATCAGCTCCATTGTCCTACAATATTTGTCATAATGGCCCATTGACTTTGAAAATTTGCAATATGAACTCTTAGGCACTATATAGTATATCTACATCATTGGAAAATGATATGGATCATGCCCCTATGTCTTACATATCTCACACCATAGTCCTCCTATCGAAAAAGGGTTTGGAAGTCATGTTTCCATGTACTACATGAATGTTGGGTACTGATTATTGTGGTGTCCTTCTGTCCTACATGTGGTACACCAAACATATTCTCTTTTTCCCTTACCCCTATTCTGGTTCAGTTGAAATGTCAAATTCTTCATATCCTCCTTTAGCTCCTCTATTTCTAGATCTGTCTTCTGGTATTGGTTCTCTTCTAGTTGTAAATATTCCTGAAGAGAATCTGACTGAGTTTGAAACTTCTATTGTCTCAAAGGATATTTAAAGTGTGGTAGCAGGGAATTCACAAATAGATGTCTATGTTGCATATTTTTCATGACATAATTCATCTTTCCCTTCAATTGTTTGAATTTTTGGTCAATCTCCCACACAGATTCTCCTGGTTTTTTTCTGATCTCTATCATCTCATTCATGTACTGATCTTCTGAGATAGGCTTCTGGAATTCATTTATCAATAGCTTCTTGATATTCACAATCGTTCTAGTTGTTCCTAGTGGACTTCTTGAAGCCAAGCTCATGTACGAATCTAGTGCGCGGTCTCTTAGTGTGATAGCTAACTTTGCAAGTTTTGTATCCTCATCTGTGATATGCATTACTTCCCAGATATTTTCACAGATGAAAAAGTGCTTCTCAGGGTCCTCCAATGCCTCTCCCATGAGTTCTGGTAACCTGATGGTGGGATCATGTCCTTCCATCCTGAATGATGAACTACTACGTCCGCGTGGTGTAGATCCTTGACTAATGCTTCCTGAAATGGATCCCTGAGTTGTTTCTCCCTATGTAGATGTACTTCCTACTTTGTTTCTTCCACTAAAATCCGGTTGTCTAAATGGTGGTGTTCTCTCTGGTGTATTGGTCGCACATGGATTTATGGGTTCCACACTGACATTGATATGGATAAGAGTTATGCCTTCGGTTTGTGCCCTTGGACCTATTGTCTTCCTTTCATATGTCATGCGCAGGAATTCCTCAATCTTCTCCACATCCCAGAGATCCCCTACCTCTTCGTCATCACTTTCGAAGCCTTCCCTCGCGACTATGGATCTCTTCTTATTGTTCATCTTGTATTGGTAGGGTGCTCCTATACACTTTATTCCAGCTGTTTCCATGATCTAATTGATCTGGTATTCCTCCATCATGATTGGATCCATGACCTCCTCCTTATTAACTTTATCCATCTCTTTCTCCATCTCTCTGTCTCTTGTCAGTGCTTCCCCCCTTCCCCCATGCACGCAGGGAAGTTTAACTATCTGATTCCATTTTCATTACACCCTTGTTATACAGTAAAATATTAATGGAAGTATACAACGATATGATATACCTACCTCTAAGTCCCTTGAATAACTCTTTCTCTGCTATGCTGTAAGAATTCGCAATATCTACTACAAATTCTATGATAAATCCTGCAACAATGTTGTCTAACCATAAATCTACTACACATGTAAATTTATTGTCAACTTGTTGTAACTGTGCGATCTACAAAGAATTCCACTCTAGATGTCTAATCCAATATGTAGGGTGGTTGTATTTCAACCTCAATATCCACTCCTGCAACACATGCGGGAAATAAAAAAAAATACTTCATGCAAGTCACTAAATACGTACTTGTCCAAATATTTCCGTGGTGTTAACTTCGGGTTTCTGTTATCTTTCTGCACAAATTCCATATCCTTTGTTTTCAACCATCTCTCGATCTCCGCCTTCGTTGGGTTCCATGGTCTAAACACCCGCTTTTATAATCTCATTCTTTTTAACGTTTCCTCACCAGATTTGACATTCTTGTCATGATTCTTCAACATATATTATTCACTCAATCCCATTATGTTCCAGCTGGAAACAAAACCATTTGTTGGTTAATTTTCTCTCTTGCTACCTTTCTTGGGCTGACCCAGGTTCAGGTCTACCATGGTTTCCAAAAAAACCCCTTTAAAATATCGACCCCTTTGGTAAACCAGAAGGCAGTGCAATACACAGAGAGCACTGCACAGTCTCATCTGAGATAGTTCTATTGGTGGTTGCAATGCTCAAGTTTTTTCAGCCTGGGAATGAGTGGGGATATGGGATTAAAATCTATGATCTTCATTTGTTACTTTAACATTAATCTTATATTGAATACCCTTTCGTTCTTATTCATGCATGTTAAATAGCATATCTAACTAGTCATTCACACATTTCTCTACCATCTAATCATTGAAAATAAAGGAAATACACAATAATTGATCACATAACACATGATCTACCATGGTTCACCCCTCATGGGCTAGGTTCACAAATATTTGTTTTCTCTGCTATTTTATTATGTTGTTTCCAAAACTACAGCACCGTGCACATTACAACTCTCCATTAGTGGGTCGATATCTACAATGAGGCGGACTAGATGACACCACTATCCTCAGCCTATTATCTAACCCTATGGATCTACCTTATTTCCTCTCCTAATCTCAAAAACTTACAAAACATATCAGATTTACAGTCATTTTGTCTTCGTACGATATAGTAACAATGACCAACCAAAAAGGATCCATGTTCCAACAACCCCCGACCTAGACTTCTTAGGAACCTACTTATACATGTTTTTGTCTTACCATCCATTACATATTCTTACCAAAACCCTAACCCTATCATGGCTAGGTCTTCTTGCATGTGTGCCTCACATGCTTTCCTATTCTTCTTACGCGTCTGTCTTGCACGTGCTACTTTTCTTTCATGCACGTCAGCCTTACACGTGCTTCTTTTACTTCTAACTATGTTTCTCCCAAACTGGGTCTGTGCCCAACACCATTCCAATTAGAATATCATAAGATCCCAATGGTATATATTTAGATCAACATTAGTATTCAGACCATTAAGACTTATGGAACAACCTTTGACCATATCATGGATTCTCATTTTGTTTCCAGTGGCTAGCTAAACCAAACTTGATTTTCTCCAAATGTAATCTATCCACTATTTTAGGATCAATGTAACAATGAATTTCTCCCAAATCAATTAAAATATCAACATACTGATTAATGATCTTACCTTCCACCTCGATCATATTGGATTGGTATTCTTGTTGTCGATCATATAAGGGTGCATATATTCTTCCCATGTCTTCTACTATTGTAGCCTCTTGGATGTTGTGTATGGTCTTCACTTTGTCCTTTTTGTGAGGGAAATCCTTGTACATGCGATCTTCTTTGCATCCACAACATTGGATTGGTGGTCTTCCCCTTTTTCCCAAGGAGTCTTCTCTCTTGGATTCATCTTTAGCATACTGGTCTTGATGATTTTTATTTGGTCTATTTCTATTGAAAGGAGGCTTGAATCCTTTATTTCTCTGATTAGACTTCTTCTTCTTCTTATCGTTCCAAGATTTCTGCAAAGACTCTGCCCTTTCCTTACTCATACATGTAGTTAGCCTTCCTGATGGTCTCAGTCAAAGTCCCAGGTTCATCATATCGAATCTTCTCTTTATAAAAGGATGATAATCCACTTAAAAACCTCTGTACTTTCACCTTCTTATCTTTTATAAACCCCACATACTTTAGCATGGCCACAAACTTCTTTTCATACTCTTCCATGGTCATGCTTTCCAGCCTAAGTTCAAATAAATCCTACATTTTCTTATCATAAAAGTGTTATGAAAGGTACTCCTTCTGAAAATATTTCTTGAATTTCTTCCAAGTGATCCTATTCTCATTAACGTGCTCAAATTGCTTCATTTGATCCCACCACATAACATATTTCTCATGTAATGGTATGTGGCAATTTTGGCTTCTAGGTTTGATGAGTAGTTATGAAATTGAAAATACCTCATGATTCCAAGAAAACATGCCTCATCATCATCTTCCCTTTCTTTTTCACCATCAAAGGATGGTGTCTTAAGCTTCCTCAAATCTCCTTGCAAACTGTCCAATTAATGTCTTCTTCTTTGGTTCCTCATAGGAGACAACTTTGGGATACTTATGGAATCTTCAGTTGCATAAAATTTCCTTTCTAAATAGGGAAGTGAGTGATGCCTATGAGTTCTCCTAGCACTTATTGAATAACTAGTTATTCTGTGGTCATATCTTATTTCATGACATCTTCCCTCTTCCTCCTGTTTTGAGTTTGATCCATTCTTTGTTTGCATATGCAATTGATTTAATCTTTGAATCACTTGAGAATTTATCTGATTTTTTTCTCTTATCAGTCTCTCATTGTATTCTTTGTAACTATGGACTTCTATTTTCAGGCTTCTCACAATCTCTATCATTTTTTCTTGCTCCCCTCTGGCCTTCTGTCTGATGGATTCTGTCTCTGCATTACCAACATTGATATTCTGACCTTTGGCCTCTTTATCATGGATGAAATCTCCCTCTCCTTCTTCCATTTATTGAATATGAATTCTGAACTGATATGTTTACACCCCCTAATTATGCAAAATGTGCAAGCCACCATTTTGTTAGAATTATGCTTATTAAAAAAAAATTCCAACAATGCTACAAGTCCCTTTTCTTCTCAATTGATGAAGAATATATTATCATTATCCATAATATAACACTTCCATTGTATCCTTTAGCTGGTACATAATTTGAATTATGCACAGGCGCTTCCTTCAAACCAATTTCCATGTGACCATGGCTCAAAACCACATGCTTATTCACTCTTTATTACGTTCCTTTGTATTCTTTTACACATGAGCTTGCTTGAACACAATGCCCAAGGGAATGTTTACTTCTCTATCCTTTTTCGCCTCAAATTGACCCGTGTTACCTTTTCATGAGACCGATGCTGGGACCAAGTCCTCCAAACTTCGGCCTTTGATTATTCTCCCTTTTCAATATCCAACTTCTCTCGGAGTTAAACTTCTCTGAAACCCTTCCAATAAATCTACTTAGCATATCGGATGGTTGAGATTTGATCTCCCATCAACTGGACAATTCTAGCTCATCTGGATGCTTCAACGAGGTCGATGATCATGAATTAATAGAACGTTAAGATGGATGGCCTTAATCAATTTGGGACTTAGATGTTCCAGGACTTTGAAACATTACAACTACCAAGTCGCTCAACTCCCCTGGAGTGATACTCGCCGAAGCTCTTACCCTATCCTTCCACTGTTGATCCAATGGCCATGACTTAATCAAGCATCGGTATGGATGGTCCTTATTCATTTTGAGACTTCGACGCTCTGGGACCCTAGAATATTTGAAATCTCAAGTCCTTCCACTTCCCCAGAGTGATAATTTTTTATGAGCTTACACCATCCTTCCCATGCTCGATATAATAGGTGAGAAAGGTCTCAAAGGAATCTTAGATCGACAGTCTACATGAATTCACGACTCCGGTATTCATCACTTTCAATGGTAGAGACGTTGGACACCCTTGGAGGCCATACCGCTGGAGATGACATGGCACACTGATGTCACCCATGGTGACGTGGAACCATTGAATGTGTGCGACGTTTCACTAAACAATGAATAGGTTGGGGCCCAAAAGGTACTAAATGTGGGTGACAAGTGTCCCCACATGGCACCCTTTCCACCTAGCCTACGACATGGAACCCTTTCCACGTGGCCTACGATGTGTCATATATGACGACCTGAGTGATTTCACACCGACATATTTACACTTCATGGTTTTAGAACTTCGAGGCTTCAACACTTTAGGGATTTTCCCATTCTCTAGTAATTGTCGGAGTGGTGAAGTTCCAAAGTTCTGGAAATTGACTATCCTTCCACCAATTCTAGATCTGACGATCATCATTACTTCCAAATTCCTTCCCTCGATCTAACAGTCAACGCAACTTCGAGACTTCGACACTCTGGAACTCTGGGTTATAGCAGTTCTAAAAGGGTTCGATTCTCTCGGAGTTAAACTTCTCGAAGTGGTCAATGAAAGAGGACCCTGATTGATGACTAAGATTTCAATTGAGCATCCTATCAGATTGAACGACTGACACTGTTGGCATGTTTACAGGCAAAGTGTGCTTATCATTGATGGTAAGAACAACAACGATGTTGGCAAGTTTTCAGGCAGAGTGTGCATGGAAAGAACAACATTGAAGACACAGAAGAGAAAGCTCAAGAAGCTTAGGAGAAATAACGTGAGTATCCATAGATCAAATCTCGGAAAGAAAAGGAGAAGTGAATAGTATGCAAAGATGAGAAAGATCAGAAGAGATATCAGTTTCCAGAAGCACAGACAAGGTCCAAGTCATCAGGACTCGCAGAAGGATCAAAGGTTGAGGCTTTTGACACATAGAAATTATTCCAAGTTAGGAGGATGTGTAATATCATGAGGAGGAGCGAAAGTGGTCGTTGCATCACCAATCTCGAATACCTGATGGCCATGAGATCAGAATCCAGAAAGGAGGAGCGCGTAGAGGAGGAGATTAGACCTCAGTCGTTGGATTGGAGCGCGAAGGAATAGCAATCATTGGATCCAGTATAAATGCGAAGAGGATAATGGCCAAGAGCCATCCTCCAACTCTGCAAAATACAAAGTGGTGAAATGATTTGGGTCGTTGGATCCAGAGGACACGTGGCGAGAGATCAAATTTTCATTGACTCGCGAGCTGGAGAAGTCAAAGGTGAGAGTTGTAGGAACTCGCTATATGAGAAATCGTGAAATGATCTGAGCCGTTGGATCCAGAGGAAATGTGGCGAGAGATCAAAATTTCGATGACTCGAGAGATGGAGAAATCAAAGGTGAGATTTGTAGGAACTCACGATATGAGAAGTCACGAAATGATATGGGCCATCGTATCACCGAGGATCTGGACCGTTGATCTGATATGAAGTCCAAGTCCATGATATTGATCACAGCCGTCAATCAAAGGGAGAATGAGGACCGTTCGAGAAGGACACGTGGACAAATATGTCAGCAAGGACGTGTGATGAAATCAGAAAATGACAAGTGTCAAGTTGATTCGACATTTCAGGTACGTGGAAATCACAAATCTGAGTGACACATGGCAACTACTTAGCTCATGACACATCATCGAGTGACATAAGAGTTACGCCACTTCGAGAGTTTTTCTTCGGGAGTTTTACCACCAGTACTCTCCCAACGACCCGAAGTCCTGAAGGCCGAAGTCTAGGAGTGGAGGATAGCCGTTGGATTTAGGAGGACACGCGTCAGTGGATTGTCAACTCTAGGAAAAAGAAAAGGAGGGATGAACGAGAGTTTGAGAATTGAAATCTCTAAATTCCGGAGACACGAAGGAGATATTGACCATTGATCTGAGAGGGACACATGTTGCTGGATCGTGGACTTTGGGTGAAATTCTACAGGAGAAAGAGAGAATTTGATTTTTGAAACTCTCGGAGTCCATATCGCAAAATTGATCTCATCCGTTGGTTTGGAAGGACACGTGTCATATGATCGTTGAGACCAAGGATTTCACATGGAAAAAGGAAAGAAGGCAGAGCCATAGAATTGAGAGGACATATTTGAATTGTCTGTTCAAGAGCATCCTCAATATCTTGATATTGACGGTCAGGCTCCATTACAGGGCCAGAACATGCTCGGGCCTTAATTTTTCATGAGCGGGCCACAATTGAAACCATGGTTTTGGAGAAAGGACGCGTGGAGGCTCATGGTAAATTGTGGGGAGAAAAGTAGTTTGGTCTAAACCACCTTTGGACACGCCCGCAATCACATGGTCACATGAAGCTCATAGCCCAAGGTCATATCATGAAATGGGGCCAGCGCTCACTAGATAGAAATCGAGAAGCGCATTTTGAATAAGCACTTGATCACCGACGGTGGTCATGCGAAGGAAGGGGATTAGAAGCCAAAGAAGCCATAGTTGAATGGTTGTAATTGACAGAGAAGATGAAGAGTCTCGATTTCCAAAGAACTAAGGAATCTCAGTATAACGCCCAGTGATGATGAATGCATGGAGCTAACCGCTAGAAAATATGAGGAGTTTCCATGATGATCAGGAGATGACCCAATGAGAGAAAAGCATGCAGAACAGAGAACACAAGTTATTCTACTATTGAGCTATGCATGAGTGAGGAAGAACTGCAGTGAAAAACTTGTAGGGAAGAAAAGTGACACTGTAAAGTGCATGCAGATGATTGCGTAGAGGATGCAGTTGCACAGAGAATATAAAAACATAGAACAAAGAAGAGATGGGTGTTGTTGTTGAGTGTGGTTCATGCAGGTAGAAGCATGCAGTGTGAAGGATTTGAAGCGCATAAGAAGCAAGGAAGAAAAATGCATATATGAGAGAAGAACAGAAAGTGCAACAGACGCGAGGAGAGAGAGACGCTGATGTAGGCAGTGTAGAGCAATGTAGAAGAACAATGATGAGATTGGTAAGCCATAGATAAATGTTGTATCAATGTGGTAAAGTTGTAAAATGAAAATATTTATATTTTAGGGTGGTAGGGAGGTGATAGGGAGGATTTTTGTCCTCAGAGTTTGAAGTGGGTGCTTGAACATAGGAGGTTGTAGCTTCCATCTGGCTTCATCCAGAAAAACCAGGGTGGCAGGATGGTGCAAGGGAGAACTATTGTTCTCTATTATACAGGTTGGTGCATTTGTGACTGGAAGTTGGTGCTTCCATACAGTTGGTTCTATAACACTTAGGGATTTGATGCTTCCTTCTAGTGGGTTCTAGAGAAACTAGGGAGTTGGTGCTTCTTTCTAGTGGGTGCTAGAGAACCCAGAGAGTTGGTTCTCTCAGCAAGTTGTAGCTTGCAAAACAGAGGTGGTAGCCTCACAATGAGTTGGTTATCATAAGAATGATAATGTACATAAAATAAAGATTACTTATCATATCAAGAAGAAGAGGGCTTTCCATTTATGGGTTTCCTCAGGAAATATCTGTCTCTGTATATTGCATTTGTGTGATTGATGTTGAATATTCTATTTCTTACCTCCCTACATTATTGCGATTGTCATTGAGTGCTCTTTAAAGAGTTTAAAATAAGCATAATTGTTTAATCACGGTAACAACTGATTCATCCCCCCCTCTCATTTGTTTAACGATTGGTATCAGAGATGGTTCCTTTTATTTAAAGGTAGATCAATAAGCTTAAACATGTCAAGTCATGAAGGAACTTCAACCAATAAGGCCCCTCTGTTCAATGGAACAAAGTTTGCCTTCTGGAAGGTTAGGATGAGAAACTACATAATGGATTTAGGTGCATATGTATGGGATGTGATACAGACTGGTTATGTAAAGCCAGTTGTACTAGCTAATAAGGATGACAAGCTAGAATTCAGGTTCAATGCTAAGGCTATGAATGCTATTCTGAGTGGGCTTGCAGAAGTAGAATTTGTAAAAGTTATGCACTTAGAAACTTCCAAATACATGTGGGACAAACTCATTATCAGTTATGAAGGTAATCAGAAGTTAAAGGATGCCAAGCTTCAAACCTACAGAGTATAGTTTGAACAACTACAGATGAAAGAAGTGAAACTATTGGGAAGTACTTTCTGAGAGTTGAAGAACTAGTAAATGCAATGAAAGCTCTTGGTGAAAAAATTGAGGAAGCCTCTTTAGTTTAGAAAATTTTGAGATCTCTTCCAAATAGGTTCAACCCAAAGGTCTCTACTATAGAAGAACTTAATGATATAAAATATTTGTCTTTTGATCAACTTCTAGGAACGTTGACTACATATGAAATGAGGATAGGTAAAGATAAATATAACACTAGAGAAGCTTCTTTTAAAGCAAATAAGAATGAGGATTCTGAGCCTGAAGAAATTGAAGTAAAATTTGTGAGAAGACTAAAGAAAGGATCCGGAAAGTATCAAGGCAAGTTGCCTTAAAATGTTTTAACTGTGGAAAGATAGGTCACTTTTCATCTAAGTGTCCACACAATAAGCAAGATCAAAATTATGAAGGTGAAAAGAAGTACAAACCCAAGAGATTTAGTAAAAAGAAAAGTTTATCTGTAAACAATGATGACTCTTCAGAAGACACAGATAACGACTCCTCTTGTGAAGATAAGGTTAATGAATTTGTTCTTATGGCCAAAGAGGATTATGATAATAAAAACACAAGAAATGATGTTAATGGTGAAGAAGTTGTGGTTGATATGGAAGGTGAACTAATCAATGCCTTAGAAGAGATTGACAGACTCAGAATCAAGAAGAGAAAACAAAAATAGTTGTTGATGCAGTTTGAAAAGAATGCTAAAAAACCTGATGAAGAATTTGTCGTGATAAAAGTTGAGTTAGAAGAGGCAAAGAATATAGAGGACATTTTGAAACAATGATTATCAGAAAATAAGGCAAGATGTGAAGCCTTGGAAGAAGAGGTAGTAAAAACCAGAAAAGAGATGGAGAAGTTTAAAGCATTGTATCTCCAAAATATTCCAATAATTAAAGCCTCAGAAGAACTAAATGACATTCTGAACAAACAGATATCTCCTTTGTTGAAGACTGGTTTAGGCTATGTAAGTGGTTCAAGCACCAAACAAACAAAAAACAAAGAACCAATAAAGATGATCAACTTCCAAGTCAACAAACAATCAGACCATGAGAGTACTCTGTCACCAAAATATAATAAAGACAAGATGATCCCTGATAAAAATAAAAGAGGTCAGAAGATGGATCGACAGTTTCCAAGAAGAAGGCCACCCTTCAGGTACTGAAATTTCTTCTATGGTTACTGCTTTTATTGTTCTAATTTTTTTCATAAGATTGCAAATTGCCAAATTAAGTTCAGAGACATGCAACTGAGGAGGTCAAGAAATAAACAATCTTTACAACATAGAACTAAGCAACCAATGGATAGACAATGTAGCACCAATCACTTTGACCTACTGAACAATGAAATCAAATGTTATAAATGTCATAACTTCGGCCGTAAAGATGAAAATTGTCATCTGAAGAATTACAAAACAGATACAAAGATAAAACCCTTAGCTAAAAATGCCAGCACATGGAAAAAGAAAGATAGTGAAAATTGTGGTCTAGTACTTTCATCTTAAAAACAAAAGGACCCCTGGTATATAGACAATGGATGTTCCAAGCACATGACTGGAGACAAGGATAAATTTATGTCTATAAGTAAAGGAAAAAAAAAAAATGTGACCTTTGGAAATGATGAACTAGGTAAAATCAATGGTAAAGGGATGGTGAGTTTGAGTAATGGAAAAGGAAAATCCCAGGATGTCCTGCTTGTAGATGGGCTGAAACATAATTTGCTCAGTGTAATTCAAATATGTGACAGAGGATGTGAAGTGGTGTTCACTTCCAAAGATTGTAAGATAAAGTCTGTAAATTCAGGACAAGTGGTGGCTAAAGGCATAAGGATAGATAATAATGTATATGTGCTGAAAGAAGATAGAGAAGAGTGTCATCTAAGAAAACATGATGAGAGTTGGTTATGGCATAGGAGACTTGGACATATAAACTTTGACCACTTAATCAAGCTCAAAAATCTTGAGGTAGTAAGAGATCTTCCAAGAATATCAAAGCCACAAGATTCTATGTGTAAACCATGTAAAGTAGGAAAGCTAATCAGGACATAGTTTAAATCCAAGAACTCTACTTCAATAGAGAAACCACTCCAATTAGTTAATATGGATATATGTGGACCATCAAGAAAGGAAGGCATAGGGAAGGAAAACTACTTCATGTTGATCATTGATGATTACTCCAGACTCACTTGGGTTGCTTTCCTTAAAGAAAAAGTTGAAGCATTTGAGAAATTTAAAATATTTAAGGCTTTAACTAAGAGTCAAATAGGCAATAGATTAAAGGGTGCGAGAACAGACAGAGGAGGAGAATTTATGTCAAGTGATTTCAAGGAGTTATGTGATAAACATGGGATCAAAAGAGAATAAACAATCCCAAGAACCCCACAACAAAATGGAGTAGTTGAGAGGCAAAACAAAACAGTTCAACAAATGTCCAGGTCAATGATGAATGAGAAGAACATTGGTCAAAACTATTGGGTAGAATAAATACACACAACAATCCATATTCTTAATAAAGCTCACCTCATACCACACAGTGACAAGACACCTTATGAATTGTGGCATGGAAGACCTTCTACAATCAAACACTTCAAAGTCTTTGGGAGTAAGTGCTACATAAATAATAATAATGAGAACCTTGGCAAGTAAGATGATGGGGCTGATGAAGGAATCTTCTTAGGGTATGCTACAAACAATATATGATACATATACTATAATAAGAGGTTGCATAAATTGGTTGATTGTATTGACATAAAAGTTGATGAAGGAGTCCCGGTAAGAGAAGTGAACAATACTGAATCAACAACAAAGGATATAGGTGAAGTTGAAGTTGAACAGGTCCAAGAATCAAAACAAGAAGACTCTGAGTTAGATGAAGATAAAAATACTCAGGAAGACTCAAATCAGTAGACAACATCAAATTCTTCATCTAGAATTACTCAATAGAATCATCCTGCAAGTCATATAATTGGTGAGAAAGACAAAGGTGTACAAACCGGGAGAAGGATAGTCAAAAACACTGAGCAATCACATATAGCTTTCATATCCATGGTGGAACCTAAGAAATTCAATGAAGCCAGTGAAGATGTAAATTGGTTAAAATCAATGAATGAGTAACTGGACCAGATTGAAAAGAATGACACTTGGGAACTCGTTCCTAGGCCAACAAATAAAAATGTAATAGGATCCAAATGGGTCTACAAAAATAAGATGAATGAGCAAAAAAATATTGTAAGAAATAAGGCTAGATTGGTCTGCAAAGGATATGCTCGAATATAAGGACTGGACTTTGATAAAACATTTGCGCCTATATCAAGATTAGAAGCTATTAGAATGTTTCTTGCCTATGCTTGTCATAAGAAGTTTAAAGTCTATCAAATGGATGTCAAGTCAACTTTTCTAAATGGAGATCTAAAATAAGAAGTATATATGGAACAACCAGAAGGTTTCCAACTGTCAGATAACCATGACTTTGTCTACAAGCTAAAGAAATCCTTATATGGGTTGAAACAAGCTCCTTGTGCTTGGTATCACAGATTGGATACGTATCTACAAGACAAAGGGTTCAAGAGAGGAACAATTGACAAAAATATATATATCAAAACAAAGGGTAATGATCTGCTCATTGTGTTGGTATATATAGATGACATCATCTTCGGTAGTAATAATGCTTCATTGGTACAATGGTTTGCTTCTTCCATGCAGTCTAAATTTGAAATGTCTATGATAGGGGAACTACCATTTTTTATTGGCCTACACATTACTCAGAGGTATGAAGGAATATTTCTTTCTCAAGAAAAATAAGTAAGAGAAATGTTGAAAAGGTTTCAAATGGAAGATTCTAAACCTATGAGAACACCTATGGTCACTGGATGTAAGTTAAGAAAGGATGATGATTCACTTGATGTTGATCAGAGTTCATATAGGTCTATGATAGGAAGCCTATTGTATATCACAACACCCTGTCCATAAATAATGCATGTTGTTGGAATGGTAGGAAGGTATTAGGTTGCACCTAAACAGATTCATTTGTTAGCTGTCAAAATAATATTCAGATACTTGAAAGGAACACTGGACTACTACCTATGGTATCCTAAGAATCAAAATTTTCAACTATCATTCTATTCAGATGTTGATTGGGCTAACTGCGTGGATGAAAGGAAAAGAATGAGTGGAGGTGCATTCTTCCTAGGAGATTCCCTTGTATCATGGTTGAGAAAGAAGCAAGGTTCCATTTCCTTATCAACTACAGAAGCTCAATGCATTGCATCTCCCACCTGTTGTACCCAAGTGTTGTGGATGATTCAGACACTTGCAAACTTGGAGGTAAATTATACTGCATCGATCCCAATCCATTGTGATAATATCAGTGCAATTAGTGTGTCACAGAATACTATATTTCACTCCAAGACCAAGCATATACCCATCAATTATCACTTCTTGAGGGAACATGTAACCAAATTTATGGTTTCTTTGCATTATATTCCATCCAAAGATCAGATTGTTGATATCTTCACTAAACCGCTTGCACAAGCTCAGTTTGAGTATCTACGCCAGAAGTTGGGCGTGACCCCACTATCAACCTGTCAGGGGGAGTATGTGTTGGGTGAATATATGATACCTCCGAAAAGTACTGCAACAACTAAGCAGGAGCATGTTTTCTTTGACATTGATTTCAAAGGGGGAGAAAAGGTGTGGATTCTACAGTTGGAGGTCTAAGATGAATAGTGTAGTCATTCAGGGTTTCCATAAATTCCAAAGGGAGATATTGTTGGCATGTTTGCAGGTAGAGTGTGCATGGAAAGAACAACAATGATGAAACAGAAGAGAAATCTCGAGAAGCTCAGGAGGAATAGCATGAGTATGAAAAGATCAAAGCTTGGAAATAAGAGGAGAAGTGAACAGTATGCAGAGACAAGAAATCTCAAAATAAATAGCAGTTTCCAGAAGCCCAAATGAGGTCCAAGTCATCAGGACTCATATAAGGATCAAAGGTCGAGGCCTTTGACACTTAGAAATTCTTCCAAGTCAGGAGGATGCGCAAGATCAGGAGGAGGAGCGGCAATGGTCGTTGGATCACCAATCCCGAATACCCGATGGCCGTCAGATCAGAGTCCAGACAGGAGGAGTGAAAAAAGGAGGAGATTAGACCTCAACCATTGGATCAGAGCGCGGAGGACTAGCAACCGTTGGATCCAGTATAAATGTGAAGAGGATAATGGCCATGAAATATGAAGTCACGAAATGATCTGGGTTGTTGGATCCAGAGAACACGTGGCAAGAGATCAACATTTCGCTGACTCGCGAGATGGAGAAGTTAAAGGTGAGAGATGTAGGAACTCACGATATGTGAAATGGAGAAATTATTTGAGCCGTTGGATCTAGAGGACACGTGGTGAGAGATAAACATTTCACTGACTCGTGAGGTGGAGAAGTCAAAGGTGAGAGTTGTAGGAACTCGTGATATGTGAAGTCGTGAAATGATCTGGGCCATCGGATCACTGAGGATTTGGACCATTGATCTGATATGAAGTCCGAGTTCGTGATATTGATCGTATTTGTCGATCAAAGGGAGAAAAAAGACCATTGATTCAATAAGGATACGTGGTAGACTATGTCAGCAAGGACACGTTGTGTAATCAAAGAATGACAAGTGTCAAGTTGATTCGACATTTTAGGTACATGGAAATCACAAATTTGAGTGACACGTGGTAGCTACTTGACTCATGACATGTCATCAAGTGGTGAAAGAGTTATGTCACTCTGGGAGTTTTTCTTCGAGAGTTTTACCACCAATACTCACCCAAAGACCCAAAGTCCCGAAGGTCGAAGTCCATAGTCATTGGATTTAAGAGGACACACATAAGTGGATTGTCAACTCTGGGAAAAATCAAAGGAAGGATGAACGAGAGTTTGAGAATTGAAATCTCCAAAGTCCAGAGACATGAAGGAGATCTTGACCTTTGATCCGAGAGGGACACACGTCGTTGGATTGTGGACTCCAAGTGAAATGCTCCGGGAGCGAATGAGAATTTGAGTTTTGAAACTACCTCAGCTTGGATCGCGAAATCGATCTTGTTTGTTGGTTTTGAGGGACACATGTCATCTGATCGCTGAGACCAAGTATTGCATGTGGAAAAAGGAAAGAAGGCAGATCTGCAGACTTGAGAGGACAGATCTGAATCATCCATTCAAGAGCACCGTCAAGATCGTGATATCGACGGTCATGCTCCATTGCAGAGCTAGAACATGCTCGGGCCTTAATGTTTCATGAGTGGGTCGCAATTGAAAGCATGGTTTTGGAGAAAGGACGTGTGGAGGTTCGTGGTAAATTGTGGGGCTAAAATAATTTTGGTCTAAACCACATTTGGATGCGCCCACAATCATGTGGTCACATGAAGCTCATAGCCCAAGGTCATATCATGAAATGGGGCCAATGCTCACTAGATAGAAATCGGGAAGTGCCTTTTGAATAAGCGCTTGATCACCGTCGGTGGTCACGTGAAGGAAGGGGATTAGAATCCAAAGAAGGCATAATTGACTGGCTATAAATGACAGAGAAGACGAAGAGTCTTGATTTCCAGAGAACCTAAGGAATCTCAGTATAATTCCCAGTGATGATGAACGCATGGAGCTAACTGCTAGAGAAGATGAAGAGTTTCCATGATGATCAGGAGATGACCTAATGAGAGAAAAGCATGCAGAACAGAGAAGTNTCGAGTTATGCATGAGTGAGGAAGAGCTGTAGTGAAAAAACTGTAGGGCATAACAATGACGCTATAAAGTGCATGCAGAGGATTGCGTAGAGGATGCAATTGGTGCACAGAGAATATAAAAACATAGAACAAAAAATATATGGGTGTTGTTGTTGAGTGTGGTTCAAGTGGGTAGAAGCATGCGATGTGCAGGAGCTGAAGCGTAGAAGAATCAAGGAACAAAAATGCATATCTAATATAAGAACAGAAAGCGCAACAGACGCGAGGAGAGAGAGACACTGATGCAGGCAGTGCAGAGGAACATAGAAGAACAATGATGAGACTAGTAAGCCATAGATAAATGATGTATCACTGTGATAAATATGTAAAAAGAAAATATTTATATTTTAGGGTGGTAGGGAGGTGCTAGGAAGGATTTTTGTCCTCGGAGTTTCTAGTGAGTACTTGAACACAGGGAGTTGTAGCTTCCATCTGGTTGCAGCCAAAAAAACAGGGTGGCAGGGTGGTGTAAGGGAGAACTATTGTTCTCTATTATATAGGTCGGTGCAAGGGAGAACTATTGTTCTCTGTTATACAGGTCGGTGCCTGTGTGACTGGAAGTTGGTGCTTCCATCCAGTTGGTGCCGGAACACTTAGGGAGTTGATGTTTCCTTCTAGTGGGTGCTAGAGAA
>SNQJ01S0043487.1:26272-63612 GCA_010110895.2 Picea sitchensis | reverse complement strand
CTGCTTTTTGTTGAATATTTCTTTTCAAAGCCGCAATATTATTATGAAAATTTTAAATGGAAAGTAAAGAGATAAATAAATCTGAATTGTAAATTCAACCCTGATCCAAGGTACCACGAGTAGGACTGCTTTCACATCAATCAAGATTTTTCAATTTTCTTTCAGTTTCTCAAGAGATATCTCACGTGATGTTTTCAGATGCACCTTTGTACTTTATTTATTTATTTATTTTTGTTTTCTGATTTTGGTTCTTTTCATTATTGTTTGTTTTTATCGCTTTCTTGATAAAGAATGCCTCTGTCATAGTTTAGTTCGAAGAAGGAAAACATAATGCTTCATCTTAAAACAACTGTCAAGGACTGTCTGAGCGTCAACTACTGTAATTTCCTAAAACGCAGACTAGTTAAAGAGGTTTTTTTGTTCAGAATTGATTTCATGGTTCCACTTTGCAATTATGAGCAGACACGACTATCATTAAAATCTCTTTACGCTGTCCTTTCTTTTAAGAAAGCAACTCAAGGATGCCTTCCTGTCCTCGAGAGATTAGTTTCATCTGTAAACTATTTTCAGATCATGATGAAAGTTATCAAGCAAAAATTAAAAGTCTGGGAAATAACAAGTCGTATAAAAATTGGAATTTTCAGCGTCACCCCGCTCTTTTGAATGTCTTTAAAATTATATCAGATTGTGAATAATTTCTCAAGAGTTGTGGGAAGTGTTTGTAAACCCTCCGAGATATTGAACAGGTCTGTTGGAAGCGGGTAAATGCATGCATGATGCCAAGACAACTTCGATGGGGTACTGAACAGGCCCGCTGGCAGTGAAGCGATGTCAGGTTAAAGAAAATTCTTACATATAAATTTTGATATTGGTCATAAGCATCCTTCATTTTGAATTGAAATTTCTTGGACAGGGTAGAGGTGTCAGAGTGGGTTAATTGACATCTCTGTCGAGGCTATGGATGCCTGCTAGTAGCAATGGCCTTGTCAGCAATATTGGAGCCATTGAATTGAACATCATGGCTCTCATTTTGTAAAATTTGTCACCACATTTCATTTTAACAGAAAGATGTCTGAAGTTGGACCGTGTAATGATTGTCGAGATGCATGATGTCCTTCAACTATTTTTTGAGCTGTAACCATTCTAAGCAGTACTAACATGAACTCGTCTGTGATGCAAAGATAACTACTTCTCCTAGTAAGTCGCCATTGTTGGCAGCCCTATATAATTTTTTCCTTGTAAAGTGACAAAAGACAATTCTTGTAGCTGCCAACACCTCCTTCTGTAAATATTGCTATTTGAAGGTGATGATTCGTTTGTAAAAATGATTTTTTGATTGTTTCTATTTATTTTATTTTACATTTTCATACTTCATTCATGACTGAAAGCATGAATGAAGCATTACAACTTATACTCATATTGCAATAGTATCTAAGGCTTGGTTTTTGGAAGGGTCATTGTGCTTACAACTCTTTTAATGAATGTTGTTTTTTCTTTGAAGCTTATCATATATCAAGGAAACATTTGTTCTGAGATACTCATGGGCTATAAGCTGATATTTTGGAGCCTTTGTATACCAAGAATCGATTGGCATGGACTATCGGCTTGTTTCTTTTAAAATTCTTGGTAAACCGATTTTGATTTTAAATTTTGATATGCTTTGGCTTGTAAAACACATCCTTTCCTAACCTCTGCAATTCGATCACACTCATCACATAGCATGGGAATTTAACATACCAGGATCGTACCCTGCACGTCGTTTTTGGAAGGTTGATTTGAAAGGCTTCTCATTACGAGCTAGGGTCTTGGGCCTGCTCTGTACTCTAAAACATTCATTACCAGAAATGCCCAAATTTCATGACTGAAACCCCCATTGCTTGTGTTATGGTTTCCCTGGTGTGTTCCTAGTTTTGTTTCCATTGTTTTATCTTGGGCTTACCTCCTACCACTGCCATCTAAACCCACAGTTGGTCTATTTGCTTTTGTTTTAGTCTATTCGATCCCATTTTTGCTTGCTAGAGACACGATTTTGCGGGAGGGATTCTGAGCAAACTGCTACAAATTAGATCAAACCCTTGAAAACCTAGAACATAAATGAGCCCTTTTACCTTCATCGTTGGAAGTTTCTATAGAAGATGGATCATTGCAGAGATATGTATTGATATTTGGAAGTAAATTTCTCATATTTTTCATTCTGGTTGAGATAAACGCTTTATTTTATTTTATTTTTATTTTGCTACAGCCAACCTTATAGAGATTCCCGTGGTTGATAAGCCTATGTTGGAAAATCCCCCTATTCCTTCCAGTGAAAGACCATTTTCTGTATGCAAAGAACCCTGTGATAAGGCTACGCTCGATGAGCCTATGTTCGAGCAATATGATGTTGACCCTAGAGTGATTAAATCTTCTGAGCCTAAGTAGTATGTTTTCCTTAATACCAATGCAAAGACTGTAAATAAGCATTCGCGCAAACTGTTAAAGAAAAATGACTCGCATGTAGGGTTTAAAAACAAAAGGGCAGGGAGATTAATTTTCAGGAGTCTACGAAACAAAACAAAAGCTCATGCAAGCTCAGGTAAAATGATTGATATCCTTGACGACTATGATTCTGAAATCGAAAGATTTTTGGAAGAGGAAGAACTAGGTTACCATAGAACCATTCCAGATCAGCCCTATGATTTCGTAGGTAATCTAACACCCTACCTGAAGCATGAAAAAAACTTCCCTGGGATCAAACTCAGTCAAAATTCCACATTGGATAGTGGGAGTGTGTTGATACACAATCATTCGTCCCCTCAATCAACAGTTCTGGACTTGCGGTGTGAAGTGTGTTTATTCTGGATAGAAAAATACTACACAGATGTGCCCTCCCTGCAAGCTAAAATCAAGGCCTTCATAGCCCAGATTGATTCACTAACGACTGAAAATCACCGACTCAAATTAAATGCACAAAAACTGGGGAAACACCTGAAGAGAATTGGTAATATAATAATAAAGAATGCTGAGTATGTCAAAGATGTGGTTAATTCTGAAGTCTTATGATTCAGATTGAGTTTTCAGTTGAAGGTAAAGATTTGTTTTTATCTTAAATTGTGTTTTTATTTTATTATTTTTTAATATAAAATAAATTAGATTTTTTTTGCTAAAATAAGACTAGCTACATAATGAGTAGATTCCGTAGCTCTATTCTTATTCAAAATTTGGAAGATATTAGTTAAATTTATATCTGAATTTCTTTATTTCATCCTTTTCTTTCAGGATATCTGGCAGTTTGTGGTGATCAAATGATATGAAGCATTTCTGGGCTTATTAGCCATATCTTTGGCTCATTTTTGTAAAATGAACAAACTTTTTATAGTTTTAAGAGATACAGTGTGATATGGAGTGGTTATATTGCTCTCTATTTTGTAATCAACAAATCATTTTGGAGATTTAATCTTATCCCACAAGATAAGATATTTAGCTTTTCTAAATTCTTTAAATACTTGTAATTTTTGTAATCAAGGCATCTTAGCCTGGGGTTGAAGGTGGACAGTTAATTTGCAGACTTTAATGGAACACAATACACATTACGACTTTAGCTTATTGTGGATGGTGTCTTTATTTAAGTTCTGCTTATCCTAATATGATATTAGGTTTTGATAGCTTTAGTCTTCATGATCTATTGTGTTGTTGGGATAATTCCTTTATAAATGTTGTCCATAAATGATGCTTCAGATATTAATCATGTGATCACCTATTCAGTTTTAATTACATGATTTCTCCTTTAAATTTCATTGAAAGATTAAATGCAAGCATGTTTGCTAACATATTTTTCTTAATGCAATTACATGCAATCATGAGATCATAGTGACTAATTGCATCTCTCATTCTGTTATTAAAACTCAACAATCAACATATTGTTCTGCATTTATTCTGAACAGTTTCAAGATTCATTGCAGGTTTACCTCTTGGACAAGCTGGCTGGATGTTCTCTAATCGTACAAATGTTTGGGTGCATGCCGATTAACTGATTAACATGTTAGTTTATTTCTTTTCATCGTTTGTTTGTCTTTGAAACTCAAATATATGGTCTGGCTTTGACCATCCACATACTTTCGTTTCATAGTATATTTTTCTATTTTAGTTTAGATTAATAAAGAGAAAACAAAAAAAAATATCTTATGTGCTTTCTTTATCTGCTTTTGTTACATCAATCATTTTCACAGAGTTTAGTAAGTTTAGATTAAAACTTGCAGCTTGTAAATAATGTATATAAATCAGAGTTATTTATCTTTTGCTTAAATAAGCCCATTACATTCACATTAGAGCATATATATATATATATATATAGTATTTAGTATTTAGTAATTTATTTCTATTTTTTTTCATTTCTTTTAGGATTCTTAGATTGGCCAATAGAGCCATTAAACCCATCAGGATGAGTTATACCAAACATCTTGGGTTATTTAGACAACCCCGGACCGGACTCGTTCTTTCAATTGACGAACGGTCATTTTCGCCCGTCAACAAAATCCTACCATAGAAAATTTGTGTTAGTATTTTTTGATGACATACTAACATATAACAAACCTTGGGAAGAGAACGTACAACATGTTGACACAGTATTACAAATATTGGAAGAGAACAACTTTATGAAAATCCTTCCATGTGTGCCTTTGGGGTTCAAGAAGTGGAATATTTGTGTCATATTGTATATCATGAAGGTGTCAGAGTGGACCTTAACAAAAGCTTGAATACAATTAGAGGATTATTAGGATTGACAGGATATTACCGTAATTTTGTCAAGAACTATGGTCAAATAGTAACACCTCTAACAACATTGTTAAATAAAGGAGAATTTTCTTGGACTCGAGAAACAATCAAAGATTTTGAAAAGATTAAGGAGGCTATGTGTAGAATCTTTTCCTGGACACACCTGAATGCATAAAAAGTTATATTGTGGAGTGTGATGCCTCGAGCCATGGCATTGGTGTAGTTTTAATGAAAGAAGGATGGCCCCTTTATTTTGAAAGTATCCTAAATAAAGGATAAAACTTAATCAAACACATTTATAAAAAAAAAAATGTTGGCCATAGTATATGCAATTAAGAAATGGTGCCCTTACCTAATAGGAAGAAACTTCAAAGTAAAAATAGATCATGATAATTTGAAGTACTTATTGGAGAAATGATTTCTTTTAGAAGATAAACAAAAATGGGTTACAAAGATGCTAGGTTATGAATTTGAAATTATCTACAAAAAAGGAAAACACAATATTGTGGCAAATGCACTTTCAAGGAAAGAAGAAGAAGTATAGGGTGGAAGAAACAAGGATAGTAAAGGAAAGCTGGAAGTAAAGTTCATTCACATCATCACTCACTTAACCATAGTAAAGTTTTGAGGGCTTCTGATGTAAAGAGAGAATCTTGATCATCTTCATCTTTAATAAGATAAGAAAAAGGGTTCCATTCTCCCACTCTTTGTTCACCCAATTGAATAACTATTTGTTCTTCTAAAGGAATAGTCTCAGGTAGAACTTTTTCTTCAACTATTTTTGGAGGAAAAATTCCGATGAAATTTTTTCATCAACTACTTCTGAAGGAAGAACAATGGGTTTTTCTTCAAGAATAGGATTTGTTTCTTCAAAGGAAGGCTTACCTTTAGATGACGAGGACTGAACCTGAGTAAGCTGGGGTTTCCTCAACAGTCTCTCTGGATTTGATAGTGTTGGAATTGGCTTGGGATCTGGATTCATTCTGGTTGTTCTTTTTCTTGAAGATGAATATGATGCTAGAGATTTTGTAAGCTCATACTTTGGTCCTCTTACTTCTCTTTTAGAAGCCAAAACTTTCGTAATGGATTCGCCAGGTGAAAAGTATGTAGTCAAAGTTCCGTGTCTAACTCTTGTTCACCATCAAGATAAAGCTCTGTTCAATGTCGTACACCTAGGGAAGATACTTCGTTCCTTCATCCCTGACAATGACACCAAAAGAATGTTATCCCTAAAGTTTGCACTATACTTTTATAGGGAAAAACTAGGGCACCTCAGTGATTACATTAGTTGTTTTGGTTTGAATTATAAATCAAGTGGTTTGGATAGAGGAAACATAGAGCACAAGTTAACAATTTGTTCACTTGAATTAAGAATATTTTCAAGTTGAAAATGATATTTTAAAACCTAAAACAAATACTTGAATGCAAATACTCAAAACAAGTAATTTAATAGTAAATAATTCACTAGAATTATAACTGAACCAAGAAGAAATCAATGCTTTGCATAAATTTCAATTGCATTAGAATAAGACAGACTAAGATGAAACACATAGATAAGTAGTCTAACCATTAAGATGTTTCATCACTTGAGTATAAAATATTGCAGGCTTTAAGCTCTTTACAAATTTTCAAACCTCCCCCTTCTGTTTAATCCCAAAAACCCAAACCCTTTCTTTCTCTTTTAATTCTCCTTTTATAGATAAGGAGTACATACAACATCATATCTTCGATCCTATAAAGTAGGCTCATTTGTGACCATATATTCGATATACCCATATTTAATACAACATTTGAACTACTTACATCCAATAATGAAAACTAGACTGCTAATTTCTAGGTCAAGATCCTCTTTCTGTGGATCATATCTTTGAATTCTCCAAAATAGCCTAAGATCCATAATTAAATGTAAATCTAGAATAAAAACTTGGAGAAAAATATGTAGGGAGAATATTTAGGTTGAGTTGGTCTTCTCACTTCATGGTCTTCAAATTTGTCACAAAGAGGAGCCTTCAGATACCTGTAGTACTTTGACACTTTTCAAAACAAGGGAGATGCAAAAAGAACAACCTTTCTGTAGCGTGAACCAAAACTCATGAAACCTACAACAAAATTATTCAGACTTACTTCATCCTTGGATAGGGGTTTGGCGTTTATGCTTCTCCTGAAGAAACTTGGTCTTGAGCACTATCCCAGTCCAATACAACTTAATGTTTTTCTTCCCGAGTCTCTTAGAAAACTTGCAAAGTTTGTTATGTTTTTCTATCATCTTTTTCAACCTTTGTTGTAGCTTGGAGTTATGTTTTCCTAGTTGTTTATTTTTTTTCTTTGAGACACTTAATACTCTTTTTCGATTTTGCAGATCTCTTCCTCTTTGATGTTTCCCCTGTTTCAACCTTTATTCTCCATTGACGTTCTTAAATAGATGGTTCATTGCGATCAAAATACAACCCGTGACTGCTGGGAACATTTTTAGATATCTCAACATATATAGATGGAATAACCAAAATGTTTTCTTCTGCTGGTACGAGTGAAGGAAATAATGGCTTCTTAACACCAATTTATGGTAATTCATACATTAAAGGGCCATGGATCTGTTTCTTCTCTGCTTCATAATTTTTCTTTAGAATTTCAATTCCAGAAATTACCCCTTGTCTCTTCAAACTAGTATCTCTAGTTTTCTTCATGGACATGTCATTGAGTGTTTTATAATATTTTCTTTCTTACCCATTTCAACTGGAATACCCTTAGGAGTATCATCATCAATGATGATTGGCTCATCATTCTTCAGGGATGGTTCGGAAATGGCCTTTGCATTTAGCTTGAATTTGTTTGTAGGATGAGTTCTGAGTTTTCTTGATGTTCCTACTAGTTTCTTTCCTTTTGTCTTTCTACTTAGCTCCTTTGTTACTTTTCTTTCTATGCTTTATACCCAAGGGTTTCTTAGTTTCTATAACTGTAATTTGTTTTACAGGTTCAATTTCACCTTGTCTAGGAGATGATTTTGACTCTCCTATATCTTTCTTGATTATTTTCCTTTTATATACCTTCTTATATTCAAAAGAACTATGTTTCTCTGTGGTAGATATCTACCCTTGTTTTGATGTATCTCCTTCATGCAAGATCAACTTATTTCTCATTGACCTATTTTATCTTGTGGCAGATGGAACCTTTACTTCTGTGATTTCATGACTCTTTGTCAAGCTATTGTCTTCCTTAGGAACCCTAGTTTTCTTTGAAGGAGTTGTTTTCTCTTCCCGTGTCTCAAATCCCATGTGTTATGATTTTTGTTTAATTTTTGTATGACCAGAACCTTAATAATACTGAGCATTCTTTGGATGAGTTTGTACCTTATTTTCCATTTTGGTTAGAATTTTCAATAATAAGAAAGGTAAATTCATTATGTTATTTCCATTCAAGTGAAGGATAAATCTCATATGATAACGATAAGTAGTAGCAAACCTACCTTCACATGTTATATACTTTTGAACCACTGGTAAAGTATTTCTCTATTCTTCCTTGAACCACTTACTCAGGATTCCCTTGCTCAATTTTGGATTTTGATGATCTTCAGTGAGGAGATGATTGCAAAGGTCCTTTGAGATCTCTTTCTTCTTGAACCACCTCTCACCATCTATAGGAAAACTACAAGTTTTAGAGATTAAGTGTTTTGAAACCTGAATGATAAAATTCCCAATCCGAGCTTGGAACCCATCAAAATTTTTTGCAAATGCCATAGCAACTTCTGTGTGATGGCCCTGAAACACTTTGCAAAATTCATACCATTCTACCTAAGTGGATTTCTCTCCAATTTCTGGTAGATGCTCCAAAAACTCAATCCTATTTGGCTCCACACGAATAAGGTGACCACTTCTGCTATGTGCCATTCCTGTAATTTCAAACCCTAGTTCCTCTGTGCTAATGAAGGGTCATTTTCTGTAAATTAGGGTTTGATAACATACTTGCAACAATATTTTTCTATAATCGAGATTTCACATAGAGAAAAATGTTAGAACGGTTACTCTTATTTACTTTTGATAACAAAATAGAGACGTGATGAATTTATGAAATCATGAGAAATGAATGGTCGAGACCATAACAATTAATGAGATCCCTGTGTACCAATTGGAACCGCTTGGTATTCTTCACTATTTTTTATTATGTTGAACTATCTTCACCAACTTTGATGAGACAAGATATTGATCTAACAAGAAATGCGTTGTCGGAATACCCGTGTTTTTTTAGCGCATTTTTAGCAATAATTCTATTTTTGCGCTACAAAAACTACACTCTTTCTGCAACGAATATTGTTTAACCTCACAAATTAAGTGAAAGCCAACAACTTAGATAATGAAAACAATCCATCTATGATGTGACTAAAATCTATGTAACCGCTTTAAACACGTCTTATACGAAAAATAATAAAATTGATTTAAAGAAAAGAAAACCAAATAAAGGGTGAACAAAACATAAAAAGTATAGATCAAATAGAGAGGATTAGGTCATGAAAAAGGTTTTAAGGATTAGGCTAGTTTTTAGGAATAGAGGAGAAATTGGGAATATAGGTTTAGGTACTAATAGGAAGGAATCAATTCATTAAAAATTGGGAACCAAAAGTAAATGGTGGTCAAAGTGGACCTTTCCAAAGCGTATGATAGGTTAAGATGGCTTAATCATTCCAGTCACCCATTTGTAGCATGGGTAATGAATTGTATAACATATACACATTCTTTTTATTATTATTAATGGGGAAACATCTCCCTTATTCAAGATAAGAGGAGGCTCAAGACAAGGATTCCTTATCCCCTCTCCTTTTCCTTTTTATTATTAAAGGACTGAGCAAGTTGTTAAGGAGGGTTGAAAAACTGATAGTTTTAAAGGAGTTATAATTGGTCAATCCTATAACATTACAAATCTTCTTTTTGTTGATGAAATCATAATTTTCCATGAGGTCTCAAGAAGATTTTTTCACAATCTAAAGGTCATAATGGATTCATTTTGTAAGGCTACATGTATGAAAATAAATATAGAGAAATCAACCTTCTCATTATGGGGTATTCCTGAGTAGGAAAGGAATTATATTTTGTAAATTCTTCCTTTCAAATGTACAAACTTAGACATGAGATTGAAGTAATTTTGATTCCATTTGAAGCCAAACATGTATAAAAAAATATATTAGAAATGGTTTATAGAAAAAGTGGAAAAGAGTATAAACACATGATGTAATATATGGATCTCCTAAGAAGGTCGCTTATTCCTAGTCAAAATTATGTTGGAAGCAATACTTGTTTTCTAGATGTCTATGACATGGATCCCAAAAGGGGTTATGGAAGTCATTAGGAAGCTATTATATACATACATTTGGTTTCAATACAATGAGAAAAGAGGATTTTCTACATTCTCATGGTAGAAATGAGGGTTTCCAAAAGAAAATGGAGATGTAGTTTAAAGAGCCCATTCTTATTCTAAAAAGCACTAGTAGAAAAAATGTGTGGAGGTTAATTAAACAAATTTATCTATGGGTTCAAGTAATTAAATATAGATACATTCCACCATATTTAGTAGAGGAGTGGGATAGGAAACTTGTAAAAGAAATACAAAATGTTTCAACGATGTGGAAATCACTAATCAATGCTTTCCATTTAGTGGGAAACTGGTTGATATGTTAGGTTGGGAAATGTGATAGAGTCCAAAAAGGACTTGATGCATGGATGGGTAGTAAAGGAATACATATATTATCCTTAAAGGTTATCCCGAAGTTAATAAATAGAGGTTATTATATGCTAAGAGAAGTACCAAATAGGCACAAATAAACAATTGGACACAAGAATGGTTGACCTAGAGGGAGTTAGGTATTGAGGAAGAGTTTTATATTGAATGGAATTGCCACACAAAATTTATGAAATATAGAGAAGTTAATATTAGAGAGGAGGAAAAATAATTATTATGGTCCCTAAACCCTTTAGGAGATTATGTGCCAAAATTAGGTTAAAAAGCACTTGTTGAGGAAGGAAGAGAGGAACACAATGTATGGTGGTGGAAATTTTTATGAAAACTAACATGTCCAACGAAATATAAAACATTTATGTGGTTGATATTAACCAATAGGTCTGATATGTGGGACATACTATAGAAATAACCCTTGTTGGTCTTGGATGGTGTAGTTTATGTCAGAAAGAGGAAGAAACAAATGCACATGTCATTATGACTTGCTCTTTTACAAAGGGAGTTTGGAAGGAAGTGGAGAGCATGATAGGGCTCCGAAATGTTTGGTTAGGTGAGGATATTGAAGTGTATTTAACGTCATGGTACGATAACAAGGATACAAAAAGTATTAGTGCTCTTCCCTTAAAAATTGCACGGGGAGTTTGGTTGGTAAATAACCTAAAACGGTTTGAAGGCAAAGAGACTCTACCATTAAAATTTGTTGTCCAAGATTTAAACATAGTAATTGAACTCTCACAACTTTGGGAGAAAAAATAATCACTTGGTGATTCGAAAGATATAATAGATAAGAAATTTCCATGGACATACTTTAATGGTGCCTCTTAGGGGACCCCTCCTAGGGGTGGAGTAGGGCAATATTTTTTTTTATCGCAAAATCCTAGTTTAAAATTCAAAGATGGAATTGGGATAGAAACAAATAACTTCTATGAGACAATGACCCTCGAATTAGTTTTAAAATTGTCCCAAGAATTAGGATTTCTCATCTTCAAATATATGGTGATTCATTTAGTCTTATACAATGGATGTACAAGGAAATAACATTTAGAAACTTTACTTTACAACCCTTATTTAATGAATTACAATAATTGTTACCAAATTTCTTAGAAATATCTTTTTCACACACATATATAGGGATAACAACAAGATAGTGGATGAACTATTCAAAGATGGAATAGAGATAGATCAAGGAATTTTGAGGATAAAGGTTAAAGATGAGTGGAACACTGAATTATGAACATGGAACTTTAGAAGGAAGTGGAGAGGATGATAGGGCTCCAAAATGTTTGGTTAGGTGAGGAAGTTGAAGTACCTTTAAGTTCATGGTATGCTAACAAGGATACAAAAAATATTAGATCTATTCCCTTAAACATTGTATGGGGAGTTTGGTTGGCCAAGAAATTGAAATATTTGTAGGCAAAGAGACTCTACCTTAAAAATGTGTTGTCTAGGATTTAAACATACTAAATGCATTCTCACAACCTCAGGAGAAATAATCATCACTTGGCCATTCAGAAGAGATAATAGATACTAAATTTCCATGGACATACTTTGATGTTGCCTCTCAAGGGACCCCTCCTAGGGGTGGAGTAGGAGGAATTTTATTTTTATCACAAAATCATAGTTTAAAATTCAAAGATGGAGTTGGGCCAGAAACACATAACTTATGTGAGATGATGTCCCTCAAATTGGTTTTGAAACTGGCTCAAGAATCCAAATTTTCTCATCTTAAAGTTTATGGTGATTCATTTCTTTTTATACAGTGGATGCACAAGGAAATAACATTAAACAACTTTACTTTACATCCCTAGTATAATGAAGTACAATAATTGTTACCAAATTTCTCACAAACATCTTTTTCACACATATACATGGATAGGAACATACTAGTGGATGAACTCTCAAAAGATGGAATAGAGATGGATTGAGAAATTTTAAAGGTAAAATTTCAACAAGAAGGGAACACTTTAGATTATGAATATGATTCCTAGATATAATTATGTTTCTATCCTTATTTTTATTATTCATTGTAAATAAAAATAATGCTTGAAGATAAGACTATGAAAATGTATACCTTTGATATTGAGATGATGACAACATACATTTGTAAAAAAATTCTTTTTGATCACTATATACAAAGCAGGATGAAAGAGCATATGAGAAAAACTAATTTTGAGGGTAAAATTTCAACAAGAAGGAAACACTTTAGATTATGAATATGATTACTAGATATAATTATGTTTCTATCCTTATTTTTACTATTCATTGTAAATAAAAATAATGCTTGAAGATAAAACTATAAAAATGTATATCTTTGATATATTTTTTGAGATGATGACAACATACTTTTGTAAAAAATTCTTTTTGATCACTGTATACAAAGTTGTATACAAAGTAGAATGAAAAATCATATGAGAAAAACTATACACAAGGTTGAAAATTCTATTTTGAATTTAAACAACATCTACTACATTGTAATTTTGTTGTTATAAAATTACAAACATTTTTCTTTAAAAAAAAAAGAGTGCAATAGTTGACCCTCATGTTCATTCAAAAAATTTATTATAATATTGCAAGTGGGTCAAAGATGAAATAACTATCAATTGTAAATATTTAAAAGTTCAAGACAATTATTTCTATAATTCTTAATTACTCTCTATTTTGAATTTAAACATCTACTACATTGTAATTTTGTTGTTATAAAATTACAAACATTTTTCTTTGAAAAAAAAAAGAGTGCAATAGTTGACCCTCATGTTCATTCAAAAAATTTATTATAATATTGCAAGTGGGTCAAAGATGAAATAACTATTATAGATATCAATTGTAAATATTTAAAAGTTCAAGACAATTATTTCTATAATTCTTAACTACTCTCTAAAAAAATGTGGTTGAAATCTACAAAATTTCACCAAATCATTTTATATAGCTATGCACTATCCTATATGAAGAAAAGAAAGTGAAATATCCAATGAGGAAAAAGAAGAGAGTGGAAGAGAAAAAGGTCCCTAAATTTCCTATGGATTCCACAAATATATTGTACACATATACTAAGTAAAATGAAACTAGTGTGACAGTGGAAACTAAGAAAATTGGGTCACACTTTGTTTTTCATTGTAGTTATCCTCTTTATTGTAGAACACACTCATCAACATTATTTCTCTTCAATATCTATTTGTGAGCTTGTTATTATTAATATGATTCTCTATGTTTATAGGTGGCTAGAAATTGATGTCCTTGAATTATTATTTTTTCTGAGTTCAATGCAAAAACTTGCACTTGCATTATTCTAATTGATATTTATATAACACATTGATATTTATATAACACATATGGTTAAGAAAGCATTCTCTCAATATTACAAAAGGATTAAGATAAATGTAATAGTGTACCTATCTCTTAGCGTTTATAGAGATAATTCAAAAGATTCCTACATAAGGTTCTCTATTATACAATCTTGGAGACTTCAACTGGAAAGGGAGATCATTCGTATTTTTCATATAGAAGATGGATTAGGAATATCCACATCTACCATTTTTTGATATATCAATGTTTGGATATTTGACTTTGGATTTGAGAAATCATTTTTTTTCAAAAGAAAGGATTCAAAAATTATTGGATCACATAGTTGACACATATAACTCACTTTAATGTATGATTCTTTCAATATATTTTTAATGTAGATTAGTTTGTTCTATGAAAGTTAGGAAATAGACCTCTATTTTCAATCATGGAGATAAATCATAAGGAAATTCATGCATGAGAATATTTGATCAAAAATAATTACATGATAATCAAAAAGGTATGTTATGTAATTTTTTTTATAATATATTATTAGTCCCTACCATGAGACTATAGCAATGAGTTTTCTTTTGATGTGACATTAATTTGTTTTTTACCATAAATTTGTGTATGCAATGTAATGTTTAACATAGGAAAACAAATATATATTTTTGGATATAATAAAAATATTTGTGTTTCTCATTTCTAATCGGTTGATAGAATTGAAGTGTTATTCCTCCTTTCACGTCTTTCAATAGGTAGAATTAATTACATAATCAATGAATTTCACCAATCACCACATCTAAATATAAAAAATTGTAATACATATATTTATTATTATATTTATGTTATATTTATTATCTAATATATTATTCAGATTATATTTATTATGTAATATAATAAATATTATATAAAAATATATGTTATTAAATTTGAAAGGTTTATTTTCAAAAAGAAAAAATGAATATTTTTAAAATGAGATTTGCATTTGGCTAGCTTAACTTAATTGGAAGGAAATTTAGGTTAATCCCAAAACTATACAACATCCACATTAAAGTAAAAATGTGGCCAGAGATCCTGGCCAATAGGACATATGACAAACACGTCTTCCTCCATTCCTTGTGAGTCTAGGTGGAATTCTTTGAATTCCAATCTTTTTAAATGTATAGTTATAGTGTTAATTTTTTTCATTTAAAATCTTTACAAATTGATTTCTCTTAAGAGTATGAAACTAGCTCCTAGTTAACATATTGTTCATGTTTCACAGTAAGCATCATCATCAATAATTATAAGGTGTTAGCTATCATTTCCATTTCCAAATCTACTTAGAAGGGACTAAGCTGCCATGCAACCCTTGTTTTATTATGGATTTCCCTTTTTATGTTTACTTTTATTTTAACTAATTGTTTTCAATCCATATATTTCACTATAGCTATAGACAATTGTTGGAAGGCACACAAAAGATAAGCGTGGATTACATTTTATTATTGGATATGAAACACACATATACACATCTAGATGACCTTTGGATTCTCGTACAAGGTCTCTTGGACTCGTGACATGAGTTACATTATCTTGAATCTTCACATTACGTGAAGTTCATAACCCAAGAGGATTATGTTTCCAACATTCCCCACCTTAATCCGAAGGGGTGTATATGAGTATAAGGTGAGATCTGATATCTATAAGTGGGCAGCTGAAATCTAGAAGTGTGCAGCTGCTGATCGCTGAATGTGCTCTCTGAGTGGTTTTGGGATGACCAAAAAATGAAATATGGTGGTGGTTTAAGGAAGACCACCAACCAATTTGGTGGTTTAAGGATGACCATAAACTTTAGAACCCTTCTCTAGGATTAATGGTTCCTAAAACATTTCCTAAGTTAGCAGAAGTTGGAATTGGAAGTGTTCTCAAATGCTAGTTTAAAGCTAACCATAAACTGTGATGTAGAAGAAGATAAAAGTCTTCTACCAAGTGGAGGTTTAAGGTAAACCACAAACCATTGTCTAGCAATAGTTGAAAGTCTTCTACTAAGTGGTGATTTAAGGAGAATCACAAACCAATCATGCTTGCTTGTCACGCTCACTTATTGTTGCTTGTTTGATAGGACTTAGAAACTTGAAGCGTGACTGTCAATCGTTAATGTTGTTTCCAGAAGACAAAAATATGTCCACTACAAGATGTGTCAATACTGGAGAGTGAATTCATCAGTATGAGTGACATATCTTCTTGACTATTGATGACCATCGTCAAGAAGCCATCCATGCATAATGGTTCTTAACTCTTGCAATTGTCTTGAATTTGAAACACATATTTGAAGGAGGATTGTGCTATCCAACTCACTGACAATGTGGCCAACTCACTGACAATGTTGGCATATCTAAATTTGATCTTGAATTGGAGGAGGTAAATTTGAACCTTCTTGTAGTAGTCCAACACTCTGAAATTGGATCGGTTTGGTGTAATCCAAATTATGAAAGGTGACATCCTTTGCATATCCGATACTGATTCTATACTTGTTGATTATGATTTCTTCCCAAGGTTTGATCACTCGCTTGGAAAGAGGAAGTTGAACTTCTGGAGCTATCTCAATGAGTGGCTCTTGGGGTGGTTGTCTGAATCAACATCATCATCTTCATTATATTCAAAAATAGGGTTTTGAACAAGGATTGGTTCATAATGTTGTGATAACAATGCTTTTTTAGCCTGCGAAACTTTAGCAAGTTACAATACATAGAAAAGGATTAGACTGTTCAATAACTCTATTAGTTCGTCAACTCGAGGCATATTTAAGACAAACTTGCAACTCCACCTAGACTTTACAAAGCAAACTCATCTATACAAACATTAAATGAATGAAGGGTGTAGACTTCTTAAAAAAAAGCACTAGTTTACAAGATTTATTTTTGAAATGCACTAGTTTACAAGATTTAATTTCAAAAAGTACCAGTAAATTACAAAAAGACTATTTGCAAGTATAGCTCTATTCTCGGGGATGATTGAGCCTCCTCTCGCAAAGAACCTCAAGTTTCCAACAGCCGAGCAATGAACTGCGTCGATGAGAATCTTCTCGTCGGGACTATACGCCTACTCTTGAAGATGTTGCAACAAATGCTATACCAGTAGGATTGGATCCGAACTATGGGAGCTTTCTTGGTCAGCACACGGAGGCAACGGTGAAAGTAGGCAAGCTGTCCGAGTCTACTGTTGTTGAGGCTCTGGTTACGATCCTAGAGTTGACTTCTAGCAGCAGTTTGACAGTTCACAATAGAGACAAAAAATTGCATCTTCTCATTCCATCATCAGAGAGAAGCAACCTCAAAAACACTGTACAAATGCGCTCTTCACACAAAATGCTTTTCTGCAACACAAAATATCTTGTGGGAGCTTGTAACCCAGCAATGAAAGTGATGAACCAACAACTCCAGGATCGATAKATGCAATGGGTGCTGTAGTASGGTGTGCATGGAAATCGATAAGTTATTTTGCTAGCTAGTACCTTGCCTTTGCGTGTGCGCTTCTCTCGTGCYRCATAATGATTTATCTTACAGAAATGTGATGGKAGAGCTCCATTTCTTTGACTCCCACCAKAGATGTTGCGGAATAACCATGGTAAACAAACATTCCACCAGACCAACGCGTAGAGAAAGAGAGAATATGAAAGGTGTCATATATTTGGCGCGCGACTTGTCTTCTCAACTAAACATGGATAAACATGGATGAGCCGCGTTCTGGTGGCAAAGATTAGTCGACGAGAAGTGCTGAGTGCTGAGTGAGATAAGGTTTTGGAGAGTCAAGTCGGCGGGGGGGGTTCGTTGCTATACCAGGTTCAAGGTTCCACGAGAGCAATAAATGGTGCGAGTTAGGGTTTACAAGCATTGAACTTTCTATGAAACCCAAATTAAACATCAGAACACAATATTCTGTCATGAGCACGAAAGCCAATCGCAGATAATCAGATGGAAAGAAGGACGTCGGGCATGGATTTCCCCTTAGATTTCACAACGCTACTCTCCCCGATAGTGGGAGGGGATTTTTTTTATTTTTTTTCACAAACCTAGAAGTCCGTAACAGTGATTATTGTATCGAAATACTATCGAACTTGTATAACTATTCCTTTCTCTACAGTCTAGACGTGTATCCAATATGGATATTCGTCGCCTCAACCTTCCACTAACACCTTCTTATCGAGAGCAGTAAATGAGTGAGGTTTGAACTTGAAAAACTGGAATCCAGATTCGTGTTTGCCCGTGAGCAAATAAATTAAGTATTGATAGCATGGTTGACTGCCAGGGTTAGGTTTTCCTGGAATATAGGCAGAAGAGGTAACGAAATTCTGAAGATGGTGTGAGAGCTGAGAACAAGGTTTACTCAGGCCAGGGAAACCTAACTCAAGAAGAATCGTTCCGAGAATATGGCAGAGAGAATGGGGATGGAAGACATGCTCAGTTAGAGTAACACATGCTAGATTCACCAGATCAGAGAGGCATTTCCGAGGAACATTTTCTGCAGTTTGGAAAAGGAAACGCCCGAGAATTGCTATGACAACTATCATAGGCCCTAGGCCCTAAGAACTACACAGTTATTATATCATTATTGTGTGGAGGAAAATATCTAATTACATTTTTAACTACTTAAATAATTTTTATATCATTATTGTGTTAAGGAAAATATCTAATTACATTTTTAACTACTTAAATAATTTATCGTTATAGAAATTGGTAACGTCTTATAACCATATTGTATAACAGTACATGTTTGTATTAATAAAATATACATCAATAGTACAATGTGTTGCATCAATTCTGTCTCTACTTAATCTTTTCATAATATCAGAGCAGTGTCTGGGCCTCACTCCAGTACTCCATTACTGGAGGGCCCAGAGACCAGGGATATAGAAGTCACTCAATATTAAGAGTAGAGGAATCGATCTTGAAACTGCGTTTGTTTTCCGTGAGACTGTTGCTATTTGTCGTTAGAAAGCTGTTGTTTGATGTGTTGTTTTCCCTGCTATTTTCGTATGAAAGCTGTGTCTGCAAAGAACGTCGCGCGCGGAGGAAGGTTCCCATGAGCTGAAGGTCGACAAAGGTTTGTTGTGCCGAGCCGTTCGTTTGAGTTGAGTCCGAGGAGAGGGCGTGAAGGTTTGGTGGAAGAGAGCCGTTCGTTAGATTGACCGAATGACCTTGGAGTCACTGCGGTAAAGAAATTTCCAGCCATGTAAAAAGTAAACCTCCAGTAAACCTCCGTGAAAGAGAAGTGGATGAAGCTACCGTGTGAATGAAGGTATTTTATTTTTTTTAAATAATTTACAAATATTAAAATAAAATTTTTTGGTAAATAATTTACAAATATTAAAATAAAAACAAAATTGATTTTTGAAGGATATATTTTGAAAAGTAGTGGAAAAATATTTATATTAAAAGGTTGAAAAACTATTGAAGTAGAAAAAGCTGGCTGAGACATTATTTTAAAAGTTTTTATTTTTATTTTAAAGGAGTCAATATAAAAAGAAGTGAAAAAGATTTGGTCACATCACTTTCAATGGAAAAGAAAGATTGCCAGAGAGATGAAAAAAAGTGTTTGGATGAAATTGGTTCACAAACCTTTGTAATTGTGAGATGATGAATTTTTCTTCTTAATAATGAAAAATTATTTGGAAGTATTGTTAATGGTTTGGAAGTTATTTTTGTATTGAAATTAACGACCTCAATATGAAGGTGTTGTTATTTTGTTAGAATTAGCTACTTTAACAAATGACAGAATATGGAAAACACATGGTGATGAGATTTATTTTGGCCTTATTAAGAAAGTTTCAAAGATTGAATCAAGTTCAGTGAATTGAAGAAACAAACAGAAGAAACAGTGAACCTAAGAAGCAAATTCCAATGAAGAAGAGTCACCATCGAGTGAATAGCTTGCAAGACAGAAGATCGAGCGAATAGTTTGCAAGAGAGAAGGTCGAGGGCTGCAAGACAAAATTATTGCCTCTTCCATTATTGAAGAGCAAGGATCCATTTTATGAACAACGTCAAGACAAAATTATTGCCTCTTCCATTATTGAAGAGCAAGAATCCATTTTATGGACAATGTTTCCGCATTATTGAGAAGTAAAAACTACATGAAAGTCGCAAAGAAGAAAGATGGGCAGAGACATGCAACAAAATATAACTAAGTTTTTGGTTTTTTCATTCATCAACAAATACATAAGAAATGAATTGTTGTAATTTGAGGGGTGCATGTTCGGTTGTACCCGACACCCGAGTAGACACTCCGATAAGTTTTTTGGTCTAAGTATTTTGGTCCCATTTGGAAGAAGTTGTGAGCTTTGCTATAGGCAAGCTTTGTTCCCCATGTTTAGTAAGCTTTGATTGAATCAAACCTACATAGGTCAATATGTGATCATGTAGCATGTATCATTGGTTTTGAGCAGCATGAATCGCTGGCCATGATACATCACAACTATATGCAAACTTTGTTCCTCATGTTCAGTAGGCTCTGATTGAATGAGGCCTACATAGGTCAGTATGTGATCATGTAGCATATCTCCTTGGTTTCGAGTAGCATGAAGCGCTGGCCATGATACATCACAACTATCCCTGCTTGAGGCACTGGCTAAAATGAATGTGGTATAAAGTCCACTTTGGTAGAGGAATGTGGTATGAAGTCCACTTTGGTAAAGGAATGTGGTATGAAGTCCACTTGCTAGATACAAAATTTTGTTTAAGGGGGAGTGTGAAGTCTATTGCATTTTTGCATTGAATGCTAGTGATAGGCAAAATTGCATTGGTGATAGTGATAGTTTTTCCCGAATGTAATTAAGGGGGAGTGTTAAGGAAAATACTTAATTACATCCTTAACTAGTTACTTAGATAGTTTATCGTTACAGGAGTTGGTAACGTCTTGTACCCATATTGTGTAACAATACATGTTCATATTAATAGAATACACATCAATAGTGTAGTGTGTTGCATCAATTTTGTCTCTGCTTAATCTTTTCATGTTGCTGAGATTATTGCATATGTTTTCTGGTCTTTGTCTTCCCATATTTCAGGTTCTTTGTCTGTGGTTGGAATCACTAGTTTTTGCAAGGACTGCTACTACTCTTCATTTTTAATGCCGAGGCTTCTTTTTTAGATTCCCCTTCTTCTTCAGTGGTTTTGTTGCTATGAGGGACTTTTTTTTCTTCGCAAATCCAACAACGGAGATAAGAGAATGCATTGTTCTTTCCACTGTCTTCACACACGTTAGCAAATACAATGAAGCTGGAGATAAGAGAATGCATTGTTCTTTCTGCTGTCTTCACACACGTTAGCAAATACAATGAAGCTGGACCAGTTATAAAGATGACTATAAGTGGGTATTCAATTTATAAACAGTGATAGGTGCAACCAAATGGATAGCTTGGAAAAAGAGCACCGAGGCATTGTAGACATCATGAGGACCGAGGCATGAAGAATATGTGTGAATCCTATTAGATTGTATATCCTCTCTCACCGTTTTTGGTGACTTGAAAATGGAGAACCAAAGTCAGCAAATGCCATCATCTGACAAAGGATGTCTTCTAGAAACAATAAGCTTTGAAAAATAATGAAGAGTAGAGGGCGAGGGTTTGCATCCACATTAAATTCCTTGCTATATCTTTATTCGCACGACTTACTAAGCCACGCTATCCAACGATCTCAGACTCGAATTTGCGGGCTCAAAATGGCAGGTGTAAGCATGCCACAAACAAAACACAAAACCGTTGCAGAAGATGTGGGGTTTCACACTGGAGTGAGGTTGAAATAAGCTAAGTTCGACGATGAGGGAAACAAGGCCGCTGACAGGCCAAAAACCAGTGTTAGCAACGTGATATTAAGCCATAAAAATGAGCTCTTCGAATAGATCACATGAATGATGAATGTAGCGTGAGGACCAATTAGTGAACGATCGACTGAACACTTATTTCGAGACTGCTGAGTTGAGGGACGTGTAGTCAAGTTTCTAGAGTTTTATGTGTTGATGAATTAGGGTTAGGGTTGAGTTGCTTGGATGCACTGCGTAACTCTGAGAAATTTGAGCATAGCAGTCGAGGGAGAATCAAAGGAGGTGTGAGGCTGAAAGATGTGGAGCTCAGGTCGAGGGAGAGTCGAGGGAAGCGTGAGTGTGAGAGATGTGGAGCTCAGGTCGAGAGAGAGTCGAGGCAAAAAATTGAAGAGACGTTATGGCGGGAGTTCAAAAAACTTTAAACAAATGACTAAGCGACCCTAGAGCAGGAGGCCAATAGACCGAGGAATGACCAGGGAATCAGACAGACTGGAGCATAGAAAGTCTGGTAGGCAGGTAAAGCGTTTTCCTTTCACTTAGGGAAAGGAAATGCTAAGACAAATAATTCATGGACTTAACATGGTTCTGATACAACTGTTGGAAGGGGCAGATAAAGAAAATAGAAGGGGTGGATTGCTTTTTATTAATGGATAGGATAGAAAAAGGTGGATTGCTTTATATATAGAGAGAGAGAGGATCTTTGGATTCTCTTTCAAGGTTTCTTGGACTCTCTAATTAAGTTACATTATCTTGACTCTTCACATTAAGTGAAGTTAGTAACCCAAGAGAATTACTTTTTCAACAACACTAATGAATCATAGGAATATTCTAATAAGAATGGAAAATCTATTCAAGATGATGAAGGTATTGGATATTATACTAAAATCACAATTCAAATTCATCTGATGAATGAAAAAATGGTGAAGGGCATAAAGAAAGTAAAACTAATTGTTTTCAATCTATATATTTCATTACAACTATACACAACAATGAATCATAAGAATATTTTAACAAGAATGGAAAATCCAATCAAGATGAGGGTCTTGAATATTATATTAATAATCACAATTCAAATTGATCATAACTAATGAATCATAGGAATATTCTAATAAAAATGGAAAATCCAATCAAGATGATGAAGGTATTGGATATTATACTAAGAATCACAATTAAATTTTATATTCAAATTCATATGATGAATGAAAAAATGGTGAAGGGCATAAAGAAGGTAAAACTAATTGTTTTCCATCCATATATTTCATTACAACTATACACAACAATGAATCATAGGAATATTTTAATAAGAATGGAAAATCCAATCAAGATAAGAATCTTGGATATTATACTAATAATCACAATTCAAATTCATATGATAAAGGAAAAAAGAAAAAATGGTGAAGAACATAAAGAAGGTAATTTTATATGTTTGAATTAATGTTCTTAAAGATTAAAAATTGTAAATTTTTTCAATAGTTGTAAATAAAAATGCATACCTTTATTACTCTATAAGGAATGGTGATACAAATAAGATTTTTTTTAAAAAGGATACATAAAAATAAATAAATATATAGTTTCATGCTAGAACATTTAAAAATGAATTGTACTAATCTAGCATGGAAGTATGAGCAAGACCCACCTATCTCTAGTGTGGCTAGTCACCAATCCACCCTTACCAAATCATTGACAGGTAAGAAACATAATGATTCTTCATAATGATTCTTTTGTAAATATTTCAGGATATGTAGAAAATGTATTCTGTAATCTATGACATGCACCCTTTCTTTGGAAAAATTCACCTACTTTGGGAAATTCACATAAGAATGTGTTGTTGATAATATAATTGGAAGAAATTTTATTCACTCAAAAAAGAGTTTTTTCCCATAGGGGAAAGGAAGTATATGAAAGTGTTTCCCAATAAAATGAAGTTAAACACACTTCAAAATTGTGTTAATAAAAAAAATTCTTTAGATTTCTTGTAATTATGTGTTATCAAATTCAAAGTTGTAATTTAGTGAGACAATACTAGAAGTGGTGGGAGGGATTTATTTAGGAATCTTTTTGGATCAAAGAAAAAATTTCTTGAGAATAAAATCAAATGTAGTTGGTTTGTTGATAAATGTACTAAAGACAATGAAGATAAATACATACAAACTTGCAAACTCTATGTGATGAGTTTGGGGATGAAATTTATAAGAAAAACATAGCAATGGTTGTTTTGGAGGGTGATGAAATTCAAGGGAAACCATATGCAAATTTCATTAAGTAGAAGCCACGTAATATATTCTCTAAATACGAGAATAATGTGATATTTGGACTCTAATTGTATATCATTAAAGTAGATCCAAAAGTTCTAATTGTATATCATTAAAGTAGATCCAAAAGTTGATGTTAGAATTATTCTCCATTGAGATCTTTTCATGTTTGAAATAAATATGTAATAGAGTTCAAACATCATATATTTATCAAAGAAAATTTTACTTACATTAATTACATATTTTGTTGAATCAATTCATTATGAATAATTATTTTAATTAATATTCATGATGAATAACTTCTTTAATTTAATTACTTGTATATCTTGTTGTAAATGTATTTTTAGTTATGGGTTTTGTATCGACTGAAAATAAATTATTGGCATGGGAGTAGAGGGATTACTATTTGGAGTTCTCAGAAACAACCTCAGTTTGCGCATGAATATTACCATCATTATGGAATGATGTTTAGTACTAGTATGGTCAATGTTGCATGAGAGAATTTTGACATGGCTTTATGGTTCACATATTTAGATTGCACATAAGTAAAATGCTTCATGAGTAAATTTGAATGGTTAATGGATGAAACTTTATTATTTATTTAGGGTCTCCAACAATGTATACAAACTTTATACCATTCACCAATGTAAGTGACAATATTGTTTTTAAAACAATGCATACCATATTTGTGTTGATGTTTTGGTAGTTGTGGGAGGATCTTTCCCTCCTATATGACCTTTCTTAGATGCAGAGAAGATTTCAGAACCAAGAGATCCATTGAACATATATTAAAATACTCTAGAAGAGAAGTTGACCCAAAAGAATAAAGTAATAATGAAAAGGAATTCAGGCCTAGTCTAGTGGCCAAAAAGACTATAAATAGAGGATGTCTTGGCTCATTTGTTCACTCAGTCACACTCTCCCAGCTACACAGAAGCAAGGTGCAAGTTTGGAGGAGGTGACGCAGTAGTTGCATCTGCACAATTTATTCTTGTTCAGTCTTTTGGTATCTCTCTCTTGTGTGCTACTCCTTCAGGAGGTGCGCTACCTTTGTATGTTGTTGTTGCTGCAACTGTGGTGGTATTTCTGGTTGATCTAGAACTTGTGTTAGGGTTTATCTCATTGGACTTGCTTTGTGAACAAAATCTATCTAAGTAAATGTTAGTGTGCTTGGGGGTGGCATATATGAATGCCTATGGTTGGGTGACAATGATGTGACATTGTCTATGGTTAAACGAGCATACCAAAAATTCCAACACGATATCAGAGATGGTTACCTTCATAACAGTTTGACCACTGGAAGGAAGATCGCTACATCGACACCTTGCAGCACCTTGCAACTGCAATACTTTGACAAGCTTGTTGAGCACTATCCCAAGGACGTTGAGGATAATTATTTCACAGAGTAGTGCACCCTACCCTAGCGCACCCCCTGAAACCCTAATTGTGCCAGTATTAATGCTACTTGTAGTGAAATTTTCTGTGAAGTATTGGACAAAGTTTTGGTTGTCTTAGTGCGACTTACCCTAACACATCTCTAGTTATCTTCATATTGCAAGTTGGAGCGCTTTGAAGTTTTAGGAATTGTCATTGCCTTCTGCTGTTTGTTGTTGTTGTCAGAGGTATGTACTTGTATAAGTCTAAACTGTATCACTATTTTGAGGGTGTTTACAAGAGAAGGGATCTTTTGTCCAAGCACAAGATCGAGAAACTATAGAAGACAACCCAGGTGGGAATAACAACAACTAAACTCGAGGTTTGTATATAAGGTTTGATATTCCTTATATTGCTGCAGTTTAAGTATGTGTTGTAACTAGAGTAGCAATCTTTATAATTCTATTATTTCCATTGTTATTGCTAGCTTATGTAATGTTCCTGACTTGGCTAGTCTAAGAAATGTTGCTAATGTGTGTGTAGGATCAAAGGTTTACAACATATAAATGATCATACAAATAATAAACACGACAAAGGACTGCAAAGTTTGTATTATGATATCTCCGTGGATTACAAAATGGTCGAATGCGGTTGAATAAACTAACAATACTCGACTAGATCAACAGGCAAAGGATCTTAGCCAGAATACAAATAAGCAACTGTTGTTGAATAAAATAACAACAGTCGGCGAGATCAAAATACAAAAGGATCTTAGCCAGAATACAAATAAGCAACTAAAAGATAATACCCAGAATATGGGAGCACTGCAGAATCAATTAAGAATGTTGGAAGACCTCGATGATCTTCCCGGTGACTAGGGTGTGTCTTTCAACACCGAAATCAACCAATTGGTGGCTTCCTCCTGGAATACACTGAACTATCTCTCCTAAGATGTGCCTCTTCTCCTCAATGACAAGTCATAATCTTCATAATCTTCATAATGATGAATTAGGTCGCTGACCCTTCCTTTATAGCTTTCCAAAACCCTAAATCATGCTGAAACCCTAATTCACTGTTGACTTCCAAAACCTTAAATCACTGTTGAAACCCTAATTCACTATTGACTTCTATTTTTAGCTCATAATGACTTAAAAGCACGATTAACCCTTTTTAGCTCAATGTCACTTTCTGAATATAACACCTGTGACTGGAGTGACCTCTAGTAACCCTTTTTACCCCTCTTTGGCCCTAGCTATAGTCTAACGGGGAAGTTTAGACCATTAAGCCTCCTCTCTAGACCTCCTATTTAGAAACAGACATTACAATCCTCTCTTCCCGAAATTGCTTATCCTCAAGCAATACTAATATAGGGTGTTGCAACACCTGCTCGCTCTCCCAAGTAGCATCCTCTACTGGAAGCCTTCTCCATCTGATCAAACACTGTCCAATGCCCTGCTGCTCAGTTTCCGCTCCCGGAGCTCCAAAACCTCCTCCAGAACTAACTCCAACTGTCCCTCCTCATCCATTGGGGGAAGCTCCTTTGATGTGCTAATGAATTGTCCCACTTCCTTTTTTTAGTCAAGACACGTGGAACACGTTATGAATCTTGCTTCCCTCTAGAATCTCTAGCTTGTAAGTAACCTCACCTACTCAACACATGATCTTGTAAGGACCATAAAATCTGGGCTTGAGCTTCTTGGCCCCACTCTTCTTTAGAGATGACTGTCTGTAGGGTTGGAGTCTCAAGAAAACCAAATCTCCAACCTCAAATTTGCGCTCTATCCTGTGCCTGTCCGCACTTATCTTCTGTCGGTTGTGCTCCGTCTGTAGGTTCTCTTTCAACAACTTGAGAATCTACTGACCCTCTATGATCCAATCCTTGGCCTTGGGAGCTCTGCTCTCCTCGAAGACCAAGTCTACCAAAGTGGGAGCATCATATCCATACAATGCTCGGAAGGGTGTCATACCAATGGACATGTGGAAGGTGGTGTTGTAGCAATGTTCTCCTAAATGTAACCACTTTACNCATACCAATGGACATGTGGAAGGTGGTGTTGTAGCAATGTTCTCCTAAATGTAACCACTTTACTCACATTCTCTATTGTCCTCCTACATAGTTCCTCAAATACCCTTCAACCCACTTGTTGACAATATCTGTCTGCCCATCTGTCTGAGGGTGATAGTTGGTGCTAGGTGTCAACTCGGTCCCCACCAATCGAAACAACACTCTCCAAAATGTCCCTATGAACCGACTGTCTCTGTCACTGATGATGTTCTTCGACAACCCATGAAGTCTGAAGACCTCCCTGAAGAAAAGCTCGGCTACCTAAACTGCGTTGTACTCTGTCAGTATGGTGTAGAAGTGAGAAAACTTGGTCAATCTGTCGACCACTACATAGATATAGTCCTTACCCTGGACCTTGGGTAGATCTGTGATGAAGTCCATAGATATACTCTCCCATTTCTGCTCTGGAATGAGGAGTGGCTGAAGTAGCCCTGCTGGAAGAGCATTCTATGACTTGTTCTGCTGGAAAGTCACACACTCACTGACGTGTCTCATAACATCTTGTTTGAGGCCCTTCTATGAGAACCTCTCTCTGATTTGTCTGTAGGTTTTGAAAAACCCCTGATGGTCTGCTAGAGGTGAATCGTGAACTGCGGTGAGGATCTTCTTCTTAAGCCCTGAATCTGGCACCAAGTAGACTCTATCCTTGTAAAATATGACATCGTCAATGACCCTATACTGGTCATCCTATATCTGCCCATCCATCACCTCACAAGCTAACTTGTTCTTGGAATATTCCACTAACAAGTGGGATTTCCAATATGCTGAAATCTCCATCAAAGAACATGCCGCAGGTCTCCTCGATAGTGCATTGGCCACAATGTTCTTCTTCCCCTTGACACACTCTATGTCAAAGTCGAATGCTTTTACCTTCATCACCCATTTATGTTGGTTCTCATTGAGGTCCTTCTACTCAAGAAAATACTTCAAACTATTGTGATCGGTCTTGACCACGAATTTGATGCCCACCAAATATTGTCTGAACTTGGTCAAGGAATGCATGATTGCCAACATTTCCTTGTCATAAATGGAGTACAACCTCTCAAGTTGACTAAGCTTCTGGCTCTCAAATACAATGGGGTGTCCTCCCTGCATCAAAACTGCACCGATCCCTTCGCCGGATGCGTCACACTCTAGTACAAATGGCAGGGTGAAGTCTAGTAGTGCCAACATTGGACAAGTGCCCATGACTTCCTTCATGTGATCAAAGGCTTCCTGTGATTTCTCGGTCCATATGAAGGCCCCATTCTTGGTAAGATCTATCAGTGGCGCTCCAAGCTGAGAAAAACCCCGAACGAACCACCTGTAATAGTTGCACATCCCGAAGAAGCTCCTCAATTCTGTCACGTTCTTGGGCGTCGGCCAATCCAGAATGGCCTTGATCATCTCTTGGTGAACTTGTACCCCCTTTGCACTGATGATGTGGCCTAACTAAATCAGCTCTGTCATATCGAACTCACACTTGGACTGTTTGGCATATAATGATTGTGCCTCCATGATGCTCAATACCTCATCCAGGTGCCTCATATGTTCTTTCCATGAATGGCTATAGATCAAGATGTCGACGAAGAAAACCAAGACGGATTTCCTTAACTGATCCTTGAATATATGGTTCATGCAATATTGGAATGTAGTGGGTGCATTGGTTAGCCCAAATGGCATAACCAGGAACTTGAAGTGTCCAAAATGACATCAAAATGTCGTCTTCTCTATGTCCTGCTCTCGGATGCTAATTTGATGATATGTAGATCAATTTTTGAGAAGAAAACTGCCCCATGCATTTCATCCATAAACTCGTCAATGTGTGGGATAGGGTACTGGTTCTTGATGGTTTTCTTGTTCAAGGCTCGGTAATCAATGCACATCCTCATGGTGCCATCCTTCTTCAGAACTAAGACAAATGAAGAATCAAATGGGTTGATGCTCGGTCTGATGTGTCCCATCACCAACAATTCCTTGATTTCCTTCTCTATTTAATCCTTGAACCTCCTTGGATATCGATAGGGGGGGTGATCATAGGTTTGGCCCCCTCCTCCAAATCAATGGTGTGCTCAAACACCCTGTCAGGTGGTCTCCCTGGTGGAATTGTCTCAAAGACCTGCTGATGTCGTCCCAATAAATTCTTGATCTCTGTATGGTATTGTTGTCGACCTTCTGAATCCTTCTAAGTAGTGATCAAGCATTATGTGACATATGCTACCTCCCCATGTCTAAATATCCTCTCCATCCTCTTGGCTAAAACTGTTCTGGGTGCTCTTGTCGACATACCTCTTAGAACAACCTTCTTCCCATCCTAATCTCTGAATCCCATTTCCAAGGTTTGGTAGTTGGTAGTGATTTTTCCCAAGGTAATCATCCACTGAACTCCTAACATCACATCTGTGTCTGATAGGTCAACCACATCAAATGTTTCTCTCACTGTGTAGTTTCCTAACTTCATCTCTAAGTTTGGAACTCTATCTAGACACTCCACTGTGTGGCCATCTACTACCGCAACATCAAACCCCTCAAACTCCTCTGTCTGAAGTGCCCATCTTGATACTAGTGAAGCGTCAATGAATTTGTGGGTGGCCCCACCATCTATCAGGGTGATTGCTCGTTGCCCTTGAATAAACCCTCTGATACAAAGGGTATCATACCTGGGAACACCAGAAAGGGTTGCTATGACACCTCCCTTTGCTAGTTTCCTCCTTTAGCCTGTTTTGGCGGTTGTGGGACTACTGGAGGATGGGCTCTTGCTGGTGTCGGTGGTCTATGGGGAGGCTTCTCCTCTACTGGTGATGAATCCTCTTCTAAACTAGTGGATCCACTATCCTTCTCCTCCTCCTCACTTTCCATGCTGTCTGTTGCTACCTTAATATAATGAATCTCTCCCTTTCCCATGCACCTGTGGCCTGGGACCCAAGGATCTCTCTAGTTGAAGCAAAGCTTCTTCATCATAAGCTCTCGCCTAGTCTCATCATACAACTTCTCCTTTCCCTTCCATTCTCTCTGGAATGGATTCCTATCTCAATCCCTCTAGGGCACAAATGGTTTGGAGAAAGTTTTAGTCTTTGGCACTAAGTCTGCCAGATCTCAAGTGTGAAGGATGGTATCCTGCAAAGTGGGAGGCCTGTATGCCTTCACCCATCCTCTCAAAGGATTCGTGAGTCCTTTTGTGAATAACATGATCATCCCGGGCTCTGATGTATTTGTCACTGCCAAGGATACCCGCTGAAACTCTGTGATGAACACCTCTGCTGTACCAGTTTGTCTCAACTGGGCTAGATCCCTGAAGTGTATCTCGAGATGCTTCCTATAAAACCTATCCATGAGCCTATATGTAAACTCCCTATAGGAGGTGATGTGACTGTTACTCAATGTCACTAGTGTTGGGTTACGAAAAAGGTAATAATATCTTCCTTTTTCCCATAGTTCATGATATGATTTTGATTGATTCTTTAGATAGTTAGGGATAGATAGGAAAAAATATGTTTAATATGTCTCTTAGGGTTGTTATTAAAGTTTTATTAAATAGATTCTAATTTACGTTTGAAATGGTTTGATTTTGTTGCAGAATTGGATAAATAACTGTCAAAGATAACCAAAGAGATTTTGGCTATGTGCAAGCTATTGGAGGTTGAAGACTTTTTAAGCGCAAAGCAGTTTTGAAAATAATGCATTGTCTATATTGTAACTTTATAGTAGTAAATCAATCCTGAGGATATTTTAATCCTCAGGATAGCTTTATTTACCCAAACTATTGTAATATACAAGAGGGTAATAAATCCAGAAAAGAGGAGAAAAAATGCATTCAAGTATTTAGACTCAGAATTGCTCTGCGCAGGCAGTTTTTGTAAATGTTTTACCAGCCATGGAACCAATGCAAGTTTTGAGTGTTTTTTGCATTTCTGTGCTCTGAGTTTCTCGTAGTAGTACTTTTGAAGACCGAGGGCCCAGTCTGAAGGAGCTACTGTCTCGTTTTGTAATTGTATCAGTTCGAAGTTTGATTTCTATTTTGTGATTCAAATCTCTTTTACAATAGCCAAGGATAAATGCATAAGTGTGTTAATGATTTTATGATTGTTTGTGTATATAAGACAGACATTTCCATTAGTTATTAATGATTGTTGTTATGATTTCCATTTCTGAAGTTATTGCTTGACAATTCCTCACATTTTCATCCACGTTGTTCCTTTTCCTTAGATTTACGAATGTTGTTCCTTTCGGTTAAAGTTACAATAGTTGTTCCTTTCGGAAAAATTTACATTATCTGTCCCTTCCGATTAGATTATAATTGTTGTTTCTTTCCGTAGATAGAGTAATTCGTTATTTCCTTTCTAGTAATTAGAATTCATAATTGATAGTTAATTCTGCAAGTCCTTACTTAGGTTCAATTACTGCTTTCTAGTTAAGTGAATTCAATAGATTAATTAGTTTCTTTCCATTTTCCAACATCTTAGTAATCATATTTCAATTCCATTTAGTTCGTAGAATCTTTGGTGAATGGTTGAGGAACTTGATTGTTGATGAACTCAGATTTGGTTTAGCTACACAATTTTAGGCTACCTGCATAGACTTTGTTGATGTTCTTGAGATAAAAGATGAATCTACGGTTGATAAATTAATGTTAAACTAAGGTTTTTTTTAGGACATCTTTATACACCAACAACTAGTCCATGGTACCACCATTCATGTGCCTCATCCTCCAAGTGTAAGGTCGTGAAATTGATGGCCTTTGTCTCGGTCATCTGGTTGAGCTTGTAATACATGTCTAGCTTAAGTACCCAAGCTCTGGCGGTGTATTTGGACGATCTGTCGAAAGAAGAGATGGTGAGTTTCCCAACTTTTCAGATGAAATAGAGGTTATTCCTCTGTTGCTATTGTGGTCCTCCCCTCTGCATCTCTCTGGGGCAGTTCCTGGGTCTGAGTCCATAGTACTCGACTAAGGTCATGTCCTGATGGAAGTCATGATCCAATGTTATGTACTCACTCCTATAATCTGCAATTTCATCGGCATGAGTGGGTGGCCTCTATGCTATCGGTGGTGGTGCTACTACCAGGGGTGGCCCCCTGGAAACTGGGAAACAAGGGTCTGGGAATCCTACTCACAGAGGTGTATGTGCGAGAGGGTGACTGAGGTGTACTTCCTACCCCCGAGTTCCCCTGTGCTGCATGCGGGACTTGTGTATCTGGGGTACCCACTCTAGCCAATCTATCAACCACCTGTGCCAAGGACTGAGACATGGTCCATTGACTAGCTAACATATTGTTGATAACCTACATGAATGTTTCCTCTGGATCTATGGGGGCCTTTCCACTGCCCTCTGGTCGCTCGTATTTTTCTCCTAGCATCTCTTTGCCTCACGCTCAGCCTCATCCTCTGCCCTTCTCTCTGCTTCTTTGTGTGCCTCTTCCTCTTCCTTTGAGCTAGGAGGAAAAGGGGGAAAATCGGGCCTATGCCTTCTTTCATGATGCATGTTGTAAGTGACATATTCGTCACCTATGTGTTCACAGCCCTTTGGGTCTTCTTCTGCAATCATTTTCTTTAGTCACAGGCTGGTCAGACTAAATCTCTGATACCACTGTAATGTTCTTGACTTGGCTAGTCTAGTAAACACTGCTAATGTGTGTGTAGGATCAAAGGTTTACAACATATAAATGATCATACAAATAATAAACATGACAAAGGACTGCAAAGTTTGTATTATGATATCTCTGTGGATTACAAAATGGTCGAATGTGGCTGAATAAACTGACAATACTCAACTAGATCAACAGACAAAGGATCTTAGCCAGAATACAAATAAGCAATTGTGGCTGAATAAAATAACAACACTCGGCTAGATCAACAGACAAAAGGATCTTATCCAGAATACAAATAAGAAACTAAAAGATAATACATGAAACATGGGAGCATTGCAGAATCAATGAAGAATCATGGAAGACATGTATGATCTTCTTGGTGACTAGGGTGTGTCTTTCAACACCGAAATCAACCAACTGGTGTCTTCCTCCCGGAATACACTAAACTATCTCTCCTGAGATGCGCATGTTCTCCTTAATGACAAGTCATAATCTGCATAATGATGAATTAGGTCGTTGACCCTTCCTTTATATTCCAAAACCCTAAATCATGTTGAAACCCTAACTCATTGTTGACTTCCAAAACCCTAAATCACTGTTGAAACCCTAATTCACTGTTGACTTCTATTTTTAGCTCATAATGACTTAAAAACTCTTTTAACCCTTTTAGCTCAATGTCACTTTCCGAATATAACACCTGTGACTGGAGTGACCTCTAATAACCTTGTTTACCCCTCTTTGGCCCTGGCTATAGTCTAATGGGGCGGTTTAGACCATTAAGCCTCCTCTCTGGAGCTCCTATTTGGAAAGGGACATTACAGCGTAATAACACTTGATTATTGTTGGTACGAATACCATTAATAATGTACTTATTTACAAGATAAATTAATCTCCTATAGGAGATGTTCTTGGTTGACCTTGTTTAGGGAAATAACTATCTTGTAAACTCCATGGAGGTTACCATGGAGATATTGTTGTTCTTGTTTCTTGTTCTGGGCAAGTCACAGGTAATAGCTTTGAGAGGGAGCTATAATGATGGTTGCAGGGCAACAATTTAGATGGTCTCTAGTTAAGACATGGAGCAGATTATCCAGACATAGAGTTGTGCACATCCATGTAATGAAGGAGAGAAAGACGGTGTTAAAACCTTTTGGAAAGAAGAATACCTTTGTAGACACACAGTATCTCATATGGAGATCGATTCATTTGATCACTCTTCAACGCACCAGGAAGAGTTAGTAAATCCAGAAGGGTATGGTGACTGCCTATTCAACTAGGGGGGTCAACTTCATGTGCCATGAAGAGATGCATCATCAGATGAAAATTTGTTGAAGACAGTTTGGTTCTACTAGGCAATTTATGCCTCCAACACATTTTTTTGTAAATGGGATTTCTGCACCCGTGTGTGGGTTAGTAATGTAATAGGTCTGCATGATTCATAGTTAGGTCGACTACCTTGGGATCTATCCATTATGAGAGTTCATTTTACTGAGGGTTTTTTATCCTCAGGTTATTAATTGGGATTTTCAGCCTTATTAATCTCCCTTGAGTTTTTCCCTCACACCAACAATAATTCCTCCAAAGTGGTGAAGGTCGTTCTAACAAAGTGGTCTTCTGGTAGCTAGTGTTTAGGAATGATGTAAATGACCATGCAAGACATCTTAGAAAGTTTCGCGGAATTTCATCGATTCTAGATAGGTTTTTTTTTAATTAATTAAATTTAATTAATTTTCCTAAGGTTGGAAATTTAATTATTTAATTTATTAATTGTTTTTGAGAAATTATTGTAAAAACTAGGTCGTTCGGATTTTTCCAGGGGTATTTTTGCTCAAAATAAATGTAAAGGCACCCCCTACACCCTTGGACCAAGTTTCAGCTCAATCAGACAACTTTTTCTAGGTGTTTGTCCACCAGGAGTCAAAGTCAGTCAAAACAACAATTTTTATTGCTAAGTCAAAGTGTCAATTTTGTAAATTTGAGTTAATGGGTTAATGTTAAGATGGAAAATGGAAATAAATATGAATCCTAACCTACCCAACCCACCTCCTAACCTTTACACACCCCCTCACCCATTCACTCACTCATTTCCTCACGCCCCCTAGGGGGATTTGCGCCCCCCTTCACATAGAAACCTTTGAAACACCATTTAATTGATGGGTGGGCCCCTCCCATGAGTAGTGCACCCCTCATATCCTACCACCTCATCCTTACCATGTCCCACATCTTCCACCTCACTTCCAACTCATCAATCCTCACCCAAACCCTAAATGGTGCACCCCTCTCATTGGGATGCTCTCTTTGGCTTAGTATTTGACACTTGGATCTCATACAAGAGGGGTGAGTTTTCCTCTCCAAGCATAAATAGAGCCTCTCCTCACTCATTTCTTCACCAATATTTGAGCTAGTGTTACTCTACTGAAATTTCTCCCCATCTCTCTTGCTCTTGCCATCTTGCATCCATCCCATTTTCTCTTGAGTGATCCATCAGGATTTTTCGAATGACTTATGGTTGAGTTTTTAATTGCATGCATTCATTGACCATTGGGAAACTTAACGAAATAACGAGAAAATAAAATGAATTATACAGCTATTAACATATTTGCAGATCTGAAAAACAATGAGAAACAACAAACCATAATACACAGGTTGATAACGGAGTTCGGCACAACTTTACCTACGTCTCCGGGCCTTTTCTCTGTGGGGGAGGCTTCTTTATTTATTTTTGAAATCTCAATAGTACATCATTACATTGCCGAATGGCTTCAATACTGATCTGGTCATGTTCGCCCAGATCTCTAGAACCATGTACAACGAACGGCATGTGAAACGGATGTCCGGAGCTCTCAGAAATCGTTCAACAACATCTCCTCCTCAACGGCTTCCCTGCCTCAAACTGGCTTTGACTTGGCTTCTCCTCAGCATCTCTGCTCTGAATTTCTCTCAAAAGCTGTCCTCATGGCCTCAATCTGGCCTTGGTTAAATAGTTGGGAAGGTAGTTTCCCATCTCCAACTTCCTCCAAGAAGTTAGGCTCAAAAACCACCCAATAACTCCCAATTACATTAAAAATGGATTAATTACATTTAAAATTAACCAAAAGTGGTTGAAAAACCCACTTTATAACCATATTGTAGTTAAAAATGGGCGCTAGCCCTCTTTGGCCTAGCGCGSGCCCCTTTAAGTGGTCACATGCATATGAATACGGCCAAGCGCTAGCCCAAAGGGCTAAGCACTGGGCCCAAAAAGCATTAACACCTGATCATATAACGTGCGCATATAGTCGTGGGCTAAACCGCCCAAACCATAAACAAAACCCCCGCGCATAACGGTCACACATAACACCATAACCGCCAAGTGTATAAACCATAACCGCACGTGTATGAATATAACACGGTCACATAATACAACATACGATCGTGGGTCGGGGCCTAGCCCTGGCCCGACATACCCGCCGTTACAACATTACACCAAAATAAATATAAATCGCGCCACAATGTTAACAAGGAACACACGGTGGTCTAGTGGTCGGAGGCTCGCTGCGAAGGCGTTGCTGTGGAGGAGGTCGCAGGTTCGACCCTCGGCGACACCAAAAACTTTTGACATAGGCCATATTGGCAAAACCTGGGGTGCCACGTGGCAGCCCGTGATTGGGCCACGTGGCACCCTTACATCCAACCGATGTGCCATGTGTCGATCGATGATTCGTCCACGTCAACCAATAATCGCTTGCCACATCATCACATGCCGTACGCTCTGTCAGCCTTGCCATGCCATCGCCACGTCAGAAGCCGTACGCTCTGTCATCATGCCACATCAGCTGTTGACGTCACCCGTGCCACGTGTCACCCCTTCAATGGTGACACATGTCACTTCGGGATTGGTCCAGCCGTACACCAAAAATGCCAAATCTGCCTGACACGTGTCACTTCCTGAGGCTGCCACGTGTCCTGTATGGACCTGCCACGTGTTGCACGTATGGACGTGCCACGTTTCCTGTACGGACCTGCCACGTGTCATGTATGGACTGTACGAACAGGTACAGTCAACATCCAAAATTTTTGCCTGTTTGGCTTGGCGGACAGAATGCGATATCTTCTTCATACGGACTCCATTTGACAAAGTAAATATACCACCGAAATCAAGAAGACGAGACAGACGCAATGGTGTTGGTTTCGTCGGATTCCGAGCACTTTCATTTTTGAGCATTTTTCATGCCCTGACAAGCTTCTGAATCCGATTTTGGATCACACCTCCCAACAATAAGACCTTTTGGTCCCCAAAAGGTTACTGACCAGTCAACAAGCTCGGGATAGGCCACCCGGCTTGCTCTTTGTCTCTGAAAGATGATTACATCACGGGAAGCAAAACACACTGAAGTTGAGACATTCACTTCTGGCAGAACCAAGTGGCTGGTTTCTTTCCTTCACGATGTTCCTCTCGCTTCGCTGGTAATCCTTCCTCCTTCGTGGGTACATGCAAAATCCTTTTGTCCTTCCTGGGACGAAGCTCCGGATTAAGCTTCCAA